>JAMLFT010004468.1:0-19514 GCA_026544285.1 Pachyrhizus erosus | reverse complement strand
AATTATATTAAAATAAATTAAATTAAAATAAAATAAGTAGACTTACAAAAATATATAATTGTTCTAGTGAGCCAAAATATAGAAATATAAAGAGAAAAATATAAATAGATTTATATGATTTTTAGAAAAATTAAAAACCAAAAAAAACTAATTTTTAAAATATAAAAAGAAAATAAAGAAAAAGTTGGAAAAGAAAGGAAACTCATAAAAAATTGGCTAGCTCTCGAACCCAAGTCCCCTAAGTGGGTACCAAAATGTGCTACCGCCTAGGCTACGCATCTTGAGTGAATAGTAAAAGCGCAAATTATATATAAGCTATAACAGGGAATCAAATAAGGAAAGAAAAGTGGAAACAAGGAAAAAGGGGTGGAGCAAATTCGAACGCAGGAGCAGGACGAAGGAAAACTAGTAAGGAGAGTGAGTGGCCATTGAGATTGCTAAACCCATCGCTGGCAATACAAAAAATAAAATGTCTATATAATTACCTCGAAAACTCCCTTGTAGCCATTGACGCTGTTGACGGAGCTTCTTCCTTCCCGATCCCTTCTCCATGCAACTCGTCGTTTCGCAAGCCTATGTCCCTGCCATCAATCAAGCTACACCCACCCATACTGTCTGAATTTAATAAACGAATAATAGTGCAGAAAATCTCTTTATAAGTGAGACGATTTAGAGATGAAGAAGACAGAAAATAGAGAAATTGCTCAACCAAATTTGCCACAAATCCAAAATCCTTTTCTTTTTTCTCCTTGCAGACAATTTTGTCTTGATCTTAGCTACGTTCTGGTCCAATTGGTTTTGTGAAAGAAGGAAAGAATCAAAAAATAGCAACAACGTTAGAGCTTCGTCGAAAAACTTGAAAACTTTGCCGAAAATCCAAAATTGAGGTAGGAGGAGTCTCTATTCTTTGAATGTTTCCATACTAATACATTTTTTAGGATGTGAGTTTCATTATAAACATTTGAATTAATGAAAATGATGGTGAATGAATGGATTTTGAATTTTGAATTCCTTTGACGATGACCATGACCATTAATCTGTTAATTCAAGCAATTTTTCGAATTGAATTTTGATTAGATAACAAGAATGATGATACTGGTGGAACGAATTGATTTATTTGTATTAGTGTGATGATACGATAGGAATTTTGAATGAAAAATTGAGAATGCTGAATTAAATTTTTTTTTTACTCAACTATATTATGGTATTGACTAATTAGGTATTAGGCAGAGAGGAAACTATTAAGAATAGAGGAAAAGAAAAAAATGGTAAGGGAGAAGAAGGAATGAGTGGCAGAGGAGGGAAGGTTGGAAGTAGAGGGAAAGAGATAAGGAAAAAGAACAATGAGAAGAACAGAGAGAGGAGAGAGAAAGAAGAGAAAAATAAAGAAAGAGAGAGGGAGGGAGAAGGAGAAGGTGAGACGAAAGAGAAAAAAAGTAAAAGGAAAGAGAGAGAGAAAGGCAAGGGAAGAGGAGAGAGAAAGTAGAGACAAAAAGTAGGGAAAAGAAGCATAAAGAGAACAAGGAAAGAAGAGAAAGAAAAAAGAAAGAAAAGGAGATAGGAGAAGAAATAGAAAAGCAAAAATAGAGAGAAAAATGAATATAATAAATAAAGTTTGATAAACCAAATTTTATTTATCTTTTATTCTTTATATTAATTAATTCTTTCCTTTTTCTACATCATCGATACTGTCGTATAATAGGATAAGTAATACATGAAAAGTTAATCTTATCTGTATCATTATTAATCCTTAACTGTTTATGGTAGCATTTGTATATGATGATTATCTCTACTGACAATAAAGAAATTATAGAATATAGCTTGATTGACTGTCTTGAGTAGACAGTGTTTGGGTAAAGAACCCTAAGGTAGAAGATGAGATGTACTATGTAAAAGCTTAGGTGATTTGTAATAAGTAAATCAAACAAAGGTAGAAATAAAATTTGACTCTACACAACGATTATTACGCGCCAGATGCATAGTCATTCATTAATGGATGCTAGGTGGTTGATCTTACTAATAATCACATGCTTGTCTCAAAGATTAAATCATGCATCTGTAAATATGAACTACTTCAGACTACGAAACTATGAATGACTAATTAAATCAATTATAGTATGTTTGATGGTATCTATTACTCAGATAACTATAGTAATTCTAGAGCTAATACATGCAACAAACCCTAACTTTTTGAAGGAATGAATTTATTAGATAAAAGATGCAAGCTCCACTTATTCTTTAATGATTCATGATAGCTCACACAACTGCCAACGACGCATCTTTCAAATTTTTGTCCTATAAACTTTTGTTGGTATGATAGTGACCTACCATGGTGGTGACGGGTATCAGAGAATTAGGGTTCAATTTTGGAGAGGGAGCCTGAGAAACAACTACCACATCCAACGAAGGCAGCAAGAGTGCAAATCACCCAATCTTGACATAGAGAGGTAGTGACAATAAGTAATAATACCAGGTTCATTGAGTCAGGTAATTGGAATAAATCCCTTAATGAGGATCCATTGGAGGATAAGTCTAGTACTAGTAGTCACAATAATTCTAGCTCCTATAACGTATATTTATGTTATTGTTAAAAAGCTTGTAGTTGGACCCTGGATTGGGTCGATCAATTTGCCTTTAGTTTGCACCAAGCGATTTGACCTTTCTATCGACAATAAGCTATTGGCCTTAACTAGCTGGGTTATGTCTCCAATGGTGTTACTTTGAAGAAATTAGAGTCCTTAAAGCAAGTTTACCTTCCAAATACACTAGCATCGGATAACACCACATGATTTTGATCCTATTGTGTTGCCCTTTGGGATTCAAGTAATTATTAACAGGGACAATAGGGGCATTCATATTTCATAGTCATCGGTGCAATTCTTGGATTTATGAAAGACAAACAATTGTGAAAGCATTTGTCAATGATATTTTCATTAATCAAAAATTAATGTTGGGGCCTCGAAGACGATCATATATCATCCTAGTCTCACCATAAGCAATGTCAACCAGGGATCAATGAATGTTGCTTTTAGGACTTCGTTGACATCTCATAAGAAATCAAAGACTTTGAGTTATAAGGGGAGTATACCCGTAAGGCTGAAACTTAAAGTAATTAAGAAAAGGGCACCACTAGGAGTGAAGCCTACAGCTTAATTTGACTCAACACAAGAAAACTTACCAAGTGTATACATAGTAAGGATTGACAAATAAAGAGCATTTTCTTGATTCTATAGGTAATGGTGTATGGTCATTCTTAGTTGGTGGAGCGATTTGTCTAGTTAATTTCTTTAACAAACAAGACCTTAGCCAGCTAAATAGCTATATGGAGATAACCCTCCATGACCAACTTCTTTGACGAACTATAGTTGCTTAAGCCACAAAATTTTGAGCCAACAATAGTTTTGTGATGCCATTAGATTTTCTAAGTCGCTCGCGTGCTACACTAATGTATTCAAGAAGTCTATAGCCTTGGTTGATAAGGTCAGGTAATCTTTCAAAGTTCATTGTGATGGCAATACATCATTGCAATTGTTGGTCTTCAACGTGGAATTTCTAGTAAGCATGAGTCATCAACTCGCATTGATTGTGTGTTGGCCATTTGTACACACCACTCGTCGCTCTTACCAATTAAATGGTAAGGTGAAGTATTTGAATTACAATGACATGGGAGGTTTGTTATCCACGATATTGTGAGAAGTCCACTGAACCTTATCATTTAGAGGAAGGAGAAGTTGTAATAAGGTTTCTGTAGTTAAACCTATAAAAGGATCAATAAGTAGAGGAAAAGAATCTAACAAAGATTCCCCTACTAATGGCGAGCAGATAGAAAAGAGCCCACTATGAAAATTGATTGCAATCGATGTTCGAATTATATAGTATGGAGAAGCGTCCTCAAGGACACACCTGGCTTAAGTCCCCTAAAAGAAGGCACCAAAGAAGGTGAGAATCTCGTTATGCCTAGACCCAGTCACACCATGAGGCGCTATCAATAAGTTGAGTTGCTTGGGAATGCAACCCCAATCAAATGGTAAATTTCTTCCAAGACTAAATACTAGTGAGAGACTAATAGCAAAGTATTTCAAAGGAAAGATGAAAAGGACTTTGAAAATAGAGTCAAAGAGTGCTTGAAATTGTTGAGAGGGAAAAGGATGGGAGTGACGATGTGTCTCGATCTGCCAATAGACTCGGGACATTGACTGACTAGATTGCAATGATGACCTAATCCTAAGTTGTTAATATGCTTGTGGAGATTTAATCATCATAATTGTGGATGATAGCATGTGGTTTTGGTGTGCCTCGACACCTGTATTCTCCAAGTGTTAGCCTGGTGGCTACCTATTTGGCCCATCTTGAAACACAAACCAAGGAGTTTATAATATGTGTGAGTCAATGAATAAGTAAACCTTGACATTCTTTTAAGGGTTCAAGTGAAAGCATATTTGTCGGGACCTGAAAAATGTTAAACAATGCTTAAGCGGGAGGAAGTGAGAGAAAACTCTAGTAGACGTCTATAATGATATTGACATGCAAATTTTTCTTATAATTTGGGTATAGGTACGAATACTAATTGAACCATCTAGTAGTTTGTTCCTTCTAAAGTTTCCCTCATGATAGTTGGAGTCGTGCCACGGAAACGAAAGTTCCAAGTGGGTATTTTTTGTAAGCAAAACTAGTGATGCGAAAAGTATCATAGAGCTCCAAGAGCTCCTAAAGGATGAGGTAAGGCTATCTAATAAAGCTCCAAGCATGTACACTAAAAAGGAATCGAGTTAAAATTCTTGAACAGTGATGTGCTAGCTAACCCAAAGTTAGAGAGTTCAAAAACATCAGCAGGGGACATGGAAAGAATTATCTTTTCTATGCACGATGTCTAGTGCACCCTTGATGGCCCTTGAAAATTCAAAAGAACAAGTGCTTCCAACACCCATTTGTACTCATCATCGCATCAAGTCCCAATGGTCAACAACCTTTGGTAGATGAGAAAATGTAGGCAAGGGAAGTCGGCAAAATGGATCTATAACCTTGGGTAAAAGATTGGCTCTAAGGGCTAAGCATAAGGGTCCAGTCTCGAAGTCATCGATTGTCAATAGACTACTCGAGTTGCTTCTACGAAAAAAGCAGGTCATTGTATGCTGGTAGGTGGAAAAATTAGGAATGGGCACTTTGGGGCCTCTTCCCCAAGCATCAAATAGTCAACTCAAAACTCATACGGACAAGGGGAATCCAAATATTTAATTAAAACAAAGCATTGTGATGGTCCCAACAAATTTAACGTAATGTTATTTTTGCCTAGTGCTTTAAATGTTAAAGTGAATAAATTCAACCAAGCATAAGTAAATAACGAGAGTAATTGTGACTCTCTTAAGGTAATCAAGTGGGAGCTGACAATAGAAAATATGAGTTGGGTTTAGACCATCGAGAAACAAGATAGTTTTACCCAACTGATAATAGTGTCACAATAGTAATTCAACATAGTACGAGATGAATTATTGATTCACACAATTGTTCATCGCGCTTAGTTGAAAAGCTAATGGTACAAAGCTATTGTACATTGGATTACAACTTAACGCCTTAGAGTCATCATTCGGGCTTAAGGCGACATGTGTGCCTATTGTTCGTTTGTCTACCAGTAGTAAGGGGTCTCAGCCTCCTAAAGGCACATGTTATTAGTGATCATTTGCAAACAACCTAATTGTGCAATGAGATATTGTAAGTGGAAAAATGGCTTTGTTGGCATGATCCATTAAATTCAACCTTTGTTGCTTTGATTCGTCCCTCCCACTTAAACCCATTTCTTTGTTTATTCTTCAATCTTATAAAGTTAGCAAGATAAGGGAAAAGAGGCTACTATTTTCGATGTACAAAATTCTCATGTTGTGCCTTTGTTTCATATTGATTAACCATAATGCACTTGACTAGATAAAAAGGTGAACCATTGACACCTTGGATGATGATGAGCCAAAATCTGGTGTAATTGACCAGATTCAAAATTGAACCATGGCTACATTGGATATATATAATTGATAAGATCAAAAACTAAATCATGGGCATATTAGATGGCGATGTAGGGTAAAATCCAATGCAATTGACTTAATCAAAAACTAAATTGGGGACAACTTGAATGTTGGTGAGGCAAAATTTAGAGCAATTAAGTGGCTCAAAAATTAAATCATTAACACCTTGAATGGTGATGAGCCAAACTTTGATGTAATTAACTAAACTATGGACACCATGGATGGTGGTAAGGTAAAATCTGGTGTAATTGGCCTGATAAAAAACTAAAACATGGGCAACTTGGATGGTGGAGATTCAAAATCTAGTGCAATTGATTAGATGTAAAACTTATCTATGTGCACCTTGGATGATGATGATGCAAAATTTAGAGGAATTGACTAGATAAAAAAACTAAACCATGGGTACCTTGGATGGTGGTTGGGTAAAATTTGATGCAATTGACCAAATCAAAACTAAACCATTGCCAGATTGGATCGTCATGAGCAAAAATCTAATGCAATTAAGTAAATAAAAATTGAAATATAGGCACCTTGGATAGAGGTGAGGCAAAATTTAATGCAACTATTTAGATAAAAAAAAAATTAAGCCATAAGCACCTTGAATGATGGTAATCCAAAATCTACTTTTGATTTATCGAATCAAAAGCATATCCATGGGTACCTTTGATGGTGATGAGGCAAAATCGGGTGGAATTGAACAAATCCAAAACTGAACCATGGGTACTTTGGATGTTAGAGAGGTGAAATCTAGTTCAATTGACCAAAAGAAAAACTTAACCATGGGTACCCTAAATGTTGATGAGGAAAAACTAGTGCAATTACCCAAATCAAAAACAGAATCATAGACACCTTGGATGAAAATGAGATAAAATTTGGAGCAATTCATTAGATGGTAAACATAGTCATAGGCAACTTAGATGGTGATGAGGCAAAATCTAGTGCATTTGACAAGATGAAAAACTGAACTAAGGGCACCTTAAATGATGACAAGGCAAACTTGGTGCAATTGACTAGATCAAACATAGGACCTTGGACAACATGGATGGTAATAAGGATAAATTAGGTTTAATTAACTAAGTCTAAAGAGGAAACGATTGAAACTTTTGATAATGATGAGGCAAAATATGGTGCAATTAAATGGATGAAAAACATAAGCATGGAACTCTAGATGGTGATGCAAAATTTTATGCAATTAACCAGATAAAAAGTTGAACCATAAGCACCTTGGATTATGATAAGAAAAATCTGGTGCAAATGACTAAAACAAAAATATAACCATGGACATCATGGATGGGGATAAGGCAAAATTTAGTGCAATTGACTAAATCAAAAATAGAAATATGGGCACCTTGGATGGTGTTGAGGTTAACATTAGGTGCAATTAAATGGAACAAAAATTGAATTGTGGGAACCTTGGATTATAGTGATCCAAAATTTGGTTCAATTAACCGAATGAAAAACTTAACCATAGGCACCATGGATGGCGATGAGCCAAAATCTAGTGCAATTGAGCACATAAACACTAAACCATTGGCACCTTGGATGGTGGTGAAGCAAAATAATGTGCAATTGACCAAAACAAAAACTTAGCCATGGGAACCTTGGATGATGATGAGGCAAAATCCAATGTACATAACTAGATGAAAAACAAAACTATGGGCACGTTGGATGGTGATGATGAAAAATTTGGTGCAATTGATCGAATAAAAATTGAACCATGACCACTTACCATTGTAATGAAGCAAAATGTTTTGCACTTGAGCACATGAACAACTATACCGTAAGCACCTTAGATAGTGGTGAAGCAAAATCTACTACAACTGACTAGATCAAAATTTTAAGCATGGATACGCAAGTTAGTGATGAGGCAAATTTTAATGCAATTGATTAGTTCAAAAATTGATCCATCAGTAGCTTGGATGTTGGTGAGGCAAAATTTAGTGCTAGTCAGCAAATCAAAAATTGAAACATAGGCACTTGCATGCTGATGAGCCAAAATTTAGTGCAAATGCTTAGATTAAAAAATGGATCATGTGCACCTTGCATGGTGATGAGCAAAATCTAGTGCAATTTATTAGATAAAAAAACACTATCATGAACACCTTAGATGATGGTGAGGATAAATTTGGTTCTATTAAGCGATTAAAAGATTGATCTGTGATGACCTTGGATGGTGGTGAGGCAAAATTTAGTGCAACTAAGCGGATCAAAAGTCGAGTCATTAGATCCTTTGGTGGTGATAAAGCAAAATTTGGTGCAATTAACTAGATAAAAATTTAGACTATGGGCACCTTGGATGGTACTGAGGCAAAATCTGGTGCAATAGATCGGATCAAATACAAAACCATGGCTACCTTAGATGGTGATGGGATAAAATCTTGTGAATTATTGATCAAAAATCGAATCATGAGGCCCTTGCATTATAGTGAGCCAAAATCTAGTGCAAATGACAAGATCCAAAATTGAACCATAGGCACCTTGGATGGTCATAAAGCAAAATCTAGTGCAATTGACAAAATAAAAAACTGAAACTTAGGCTCCTTAGATGTTGGTGAGGCAAAGTCTAATGCAATTGACACGATCAAAAACTGAACCATAAGCACCTTAGTGATAAGACAAAATTTGGTACAAATAACTTGATCAAAATTGAACCATGAGCCCCTTAGACAGTGGTGAGACAAAATATGGTGTAATTGACTTGATAAAAAATGGAAGCATGGGCACCTTACATGGAGTTGAGGCAAAATCTGATGCAATTGATAAGATAAATAATAGAACCATAGGCACCTTCGATGGTGATGAGAAAAAATCTGGTGCAATTCACTAAATCAAAAATATAGGCTTGGTTGCTTAGATAAAATTGCGATTTTACTTGGAAGGGTGCTAGAAAAAAATTTCTATGGATAGTGGTGTGTTTGATTGTATTTTGGAGTGTTAATTTACACCAAAATAAGTAGTCAAACAAAAGATAAAAATTGGATGACAATATAAGTTTAATATCTTTTATTAGGTGTCAAAAATATGTTTATTGAAATAGAAAAATTGCTTGATTTATCTAAGCTAATACAATGGATTAAATGACCTAAAATTGTTTAAAAGAAGTCACAATATGTTGGATTAATATTTGAGTAAAATTTATAGATGTTTCAAAGGAATATTATGAAGTTATGATGATGTTCTACAAAGCATCAAACAGAAAAACGTGAATATGTTTCTAGCAGCTAGTGTATTTGATTAAATGTGGTGTGACTATGTTTTAGTGTCAAAACAAGTTTTAAAATCTTAAGGGATAATAGGAAAATAATTGAGTTAAGATAACAAAAATGGGAATTTTTGTCTTAAAACTAAATTTAATTCCTTATTTTTAAAGTTTCACTATTGAAACTAATTAAATTTATTATGATTGAATTTAACACAAGTCACAATTTAGGATGAGTCTTTTGTGTTAAGAATAAAAAAGAAAGTGTAGAAATTTGATTTGCAAATAAACAATGAAGTTTTCAATAAAAGTAAGTCCTACATTTGATATATGTATGCTGGAACGCAAACATAAAAAATTACATTTATTAGAAATTAATTTGTTAAGAAAATAAGATATTTTGATAGAAAATTAAATTATTTAAAAAATGAAAAATGTTTCAATTAATTTGGATTTAAAATGACTAAGAACAGACATTAAAAACATCCAATGGCAGCATTTTACAACACCTAAAAATAAGACTTAACGACAATGCAAAAATTAAATAACACTTGATTTTGGTTCCTATATGTATAAGGGTCCTTCCCATAAAATTTTAGTGTATTCCCACTTCAATTAAATGTGTTATAAATGCTTTTCCAATCAATATACATGTTTATAGGAAAAATTGAGTTTAAGTCATGAAATTAATATTCAAAATAATAAAACATGATGAAGGAGGATTAATTAAATAATAATGACTTAATTATGTAATTTGGGAACGTTAGAAATCTTAATGGCACTACTTTAAAATAATATAAATTTACCGACATAAATAAAATACGATGGGAAACTAATTCAAGAATTTTATAATCCTTTTTAACTAAACTAATGGAAGTAAATTTCATCAAATTTAAGGAGTTATAAGGAGTGAATGCTAATTAAAAACATCAAGAATCCTTGTGGAAATCCTAAAATACAATTTAAATTAGTTAATATGTAGGAGACAAAATTTAATTAAGACAAAGACCTCTTGAAAAATTGGTTGGATTGTATTGCTTGTTTGGTTTAATTATTACAGAGAGTAAATCCTCATTGTGAACAATGACGCTTCAGATATATTGATAGATTGTTTGTTTGTTTGTAAATTGTGAATCTCAAATAACGATATATTAGTCGTCATTTCTAGAAATAGAGAGAAGTGATATATTGTTATTTTTTAAGTTGAACTAACAAGGCGATATCGATAGACGAGCAGGTGAAAGTATTATCAAGAATTAGTGGGCGACGAGTCTCATTATGTGCAAAAGAGTACATGGCCGAAGGGCCTATGGTTATACAACTTGGGGCTTAAGCTCAAATCAAATAAATGTTAGAGACCTAAGAGCTTGAGATTGTGATATTTTGTGTAAGGCACAATGATCCTGTTGATGTGATAGCCAAATGAAGGCGAAATGATAGTCTTGTGAAAGTCATCGTATTGGTATCAAAAATTAATTTAAGACTCAGTCACGATGGTATAATGAAGGTAGTTGTGGATCAATATGTAAGAGATCATGCGAGAAGAAATTAAGGATGGACATTGTGTAGGCTAACTATAATTTAAAACTTAAGGAATGTGTGTAGGCTCATGGAGTTCTTAAGAGTAGTATGAGGTGTCAAGTTGTGACAACTCTAAGGGTTTAGGGACTCACGTGGCTGCCTTGGCATTCTGAATGCGTACAGAGCGTTACCATGGCTAGTCGAGAGTATCCTGATATGAGTACTAGACAGGGTGTGACCTCCCAATCATCACCTAAAGTTAAATATATGATCATGAACCCACATCATGTAAGTCCTCTGTGACTTGAAGGGTCAAGAGGCATTCAGGGTCCAATTGCAAAATTAGTGAAGTAATCAAGATGTTACGGTGAGGAATCAGGAACGAGAGTGAAGTGACAAAACTTAGTACTTAGAATACAAGTAAAAGCAAGTGTTCATGTTTATGTGTATTTGTATGACTCTAGAGTAGGCAAAGGACTCACTCCTTACATCCATTTTTTTTAGTACATGTGGACCTTCCAGTAATTTTGACACAAATGTTGGCCCCTACATACACTCAAGCACTGAAATCTTCTCCCACGTCTTTGAGATCTTCGTATCTTGATGCAACAACAACAACAAATGCAATAAAACTCTCCACTAATGCCCCATCTCTAGTTAGCGTCACTCCAAACTCAACCTTTCCCTTTTTGATCCATGCACCATGTGTGGATTTCTTCTGCCAGGACATCCACTAGATTGGAGTGTAACTTAGACAGCTTCTACCCCATCAAAGGAGTCAGTCAAGATTTGCAAAGACCATGGACAAGGAGAAGATGGAGGAGTCATTCGAGGAGGAGAATCCCTCTGAGGGATATGTGTAGGAAAAGGTTATAATGTTCAGTCACAAGGTGTATAGATAGGACTTACTTCTTACTACTCTTACTAAGATACTACTAACAGGTAAAATAAGTCATTCTTTTGTATATTAGCATTGTAAATCCCCTTTTGAAAACTTTATTCTTTTTGGTAAATTCCCTGATATGTATATTGGTACTCTTATGTTGTATATTACTCTAGTGAAAGGGTAACTATGAATGACTTGATGAATGGTTGAATTCATGTTAAAACTCAAATCTACATATATAGTTCATGGCCCTTTATGCCTATGTTATACATTACGATCTCAAATTATGTCTAAGTATATGTTTGTATGTCTTGACTTTGCCTTTATTTTATCTATTAAGAAATCAAGAAGCAAAAGTTTTATTTACTAATACTTTACCACATGAAAATGTATTTCATACCTAATTTGATGAACTATACATATCTTGACTTTACACAATGACTACTATTAACTTGATGTTAAGTGTGAATCAAAATTATATAATTTACTTATTTATTTAATCATTGTAATTAAATATAGTTATTTGAGGCGTTACATTTGTCCCTAAATAGAAAAAAAGAAAGGAATGAGGCTTCGAGCTTCATCAAGAAACACACAAATGACTCAAGAAAGACGCACAAATAATCAAGCACACTCATGTCGTTGCCTAACGGTCTCACCCGTAGTACTAAAAATGTTAGTACCTAATTGTTAAAAGATTCATTATACTAACCAATTACTATCGGAGCCTCTAGCACTCAATGGTATTGCAAATTTTGGAGGTTTGGATGCGCACTGGGAAACACTCTTCACTACAATATAATAATGGGCTCTCACCAATAAGGATAGTGACATTGTGCTCTATTAAGGTGTTAGAAATCAATTTTACTTGATTTTAGATATCTTTTATTAGAATTTTGGTACTCTTAAGCTCTTAGTTTATTTTGTTTTACCCTCTTTGATGCTAAAAAATTTATATATTAGTTTAGTTTAATTGAAATCCAACCATTAAAATTTTGAGTACTCTTAAATGAAATTTGTGTTATTTTTAGGCCAATGAAGACAAGGTGATTGAAGACAAAAAGTAGAAAGCTTAGGGAAGAAATTAAAAAATGTTCAAGCAAGCTTTCTACCTCAAATTTTCTCAAGCAAGCAAAAAGGCTTAAGCGAATTCTGCTAGACATTGGAGAGCTCATTGCCTCAATTTCGCTTGAGTGAAATTTTTTAGCGCTCGAGTAAAAAAAATTTAGATTTATTTTCCTATTTGAAAAGTTAAATAATATAAATAGGAAAGAGATATTTTCTTTTAGCATAAAAGGGGATAGACCAAAAGGAGCAGTTCTCTCTCTTTCTCCTCCATTATTGAAGAACTAGAAGGGTTTCCAAGATTTTAGGAACGAAAGAAAGGTAATTCTGACTTGAATCTTCAACATCTTTTCATCTTTTGTAAATCAACTCCCATGGAAATGAGTGATTGATTTATCTTCTTTGGGGTTAGATGTAATCTACTAAACTCAAATACAGCTTTTGGTTTTCATATATATGATTTATTCTCGTCTACCCATTAATGTTTCATTTATGCTCTTAATACTTTTTACATGTTACGCTCGTAAAATGATTTTTTATTTGGAATTCGATTGAAAAATATTTTCTAGATCTTGACCCAACTATTGGAATTGCTAGGAATAGAATATCAAACATTGGTCTTTATGGATGTTCTTAATTCAAGTTTTCTTCTTAAATATTCAAGGAATTGATATTTATGAAGGTAACTTAGAATCTCATTATTGAGGAGTTAGTTTTGGGTGACTATAATCCTAGATAATGTAGTAGAGGAAGCGTTTTCATATGTATGATTATTGAGATTACAAAGGAGTGAAGTTAGAGGAAATTCAATCCCAACTTTTAATCATTTAATATATTTAATCTTAGTTATTTCTTTCTTTATGATTTTTGTTTCCATTTACATTTCATTCTCAAACAACCCAATCAATGGATTATTGTAAATATTCTTGTAAAAAATGCTAGGTTTCTCAAATAGTATAATTGTAACTTAATCAAATATTAATCAACTCCCTGAGGAGACGACTTTATACTCATCATCAATTACAAATGACTTTGGTATGTTTGTCAAACTAACAACACAAGGTTACTAAGCTAGCTTGTGACAATGTCACCACTTGGTGTCATACCCCCAAGGATCTTTATGCCTCACGATTTGCTTCTCAAAGAACTAGTATGTTACCATTCGTTCTTTAAGGGTTGACTCCTCAATAACTCACTCTCATTGAGATTGTTCTTTTTTCGTTGCTATGGGAGAGGTTCTACTAGCATAGGTACCAAATATGAGGAACTAACACACGACCCTTGAGGTCTTAACTCAGATTTAAAACATTTCATTTTCAAGGAGTTCTACCACCTTCTCCTTAAGTTGATGGAAAGTGTCATTCAACTCACCGCTTTGTTATATGCATAGAAGATTCATAGTTGGAACATCCACACAACTCTCTTATTCTTATAGTTTTGGCGTTTTGTCTCACACTTTTGTTTATTCTCACAATAGGATCTTGATCCATGTAGTGTTGCATCATGACTAATCCACCATGCAAGTGAAAATAACATTTGTTACACTTTATTAAGTTTTATATGTATTTCACCTCTCAGTTTAACAATATTTTATCCTCTCAAATTTTATACAGGTTTGTATGTTAGAAATATTATTTATTCCAAATTCACACTTATTTTATTAGGGTTTTATTATTTTTAATCGTCATCTAAAAATGACTTATACAAGAACTAAGTTTTAGCCATCATAACTTTCTCATTATAGGTTTCTATAACCCCACCAAGAGTAACATTATATTTACAACATTTCTCAAAACACATAACAATTTAATAAAGTAATCAATTATAATAAAGCACAAACCCATCATACAATTTATCAAAAGCAAATTCACACAATTACATTCAATAGATTAATTCACAAGCATAGACAATTGTTCGAAATTCACACTTTTTAGATCTCAAAAACCAAGGTCATAAATCAAAATAAATTATTTATGTTATTCATGATGTCATGTCATTTAAATTTGAGAAAATAATTAAGTTTCCAAAAATAAAAAATTATTGTAAAACTTTCTTTATTTTGGCTTCAAAAAAAGGGTAAAAAGCTCACAAAAATTTATACCCCAAAAGATTGTTTAAAGTATGAAATTTTTACATAGAAACAAAGGCTTTTTAATGTATTTACTGAAAAGGTATAACACATCACAAGTAAAAATCTACAAAAAGTTTTAAAAATAAAACAAGATAGTATGCTTAGACATTTTTAAAATAACATTGATCAAAGATTGGTCACTTTCTAAAACTTCCTAATATTATTTTTGGTTAGTTCTTTTTCTAGTGTGTCGCCAACATGATTATCTTTCTAGAAAGATAAAATTCACTTTCTAATTCCATTTATAAAACTTTTGGTGAATGTTTTACTACAACATTTTTTCTAGTCAAAACTTCCCTTAAGACAAAAGAAAAACTTAAGAAGAATTTTCTTTTGGCTTATCCTTAGCCACTGCCCAGCAACTAGGCCCAAAGTTGTACTAGAGTAAAAATAGAAAACAATTTTTAAATCAAAATATTTTTACATATTCTAAAAGATATCTTAATCTATTTTCCAACACATCATTTCAATACATAAACAAAAATTTACAAAAATTATTAAAATTTGTTTAAGGTGATAGACTCAATTTTCACTCACACTAATCATAGTCTTGTATTTTCCACTTTCCGAGGGCTTCCCAAAAGGCATTGATATTTTTATTTTTACACCTTGAAGCTAACACACACCTTTCTAACAAGTTAAAAATCAAACTGTAATTCATCTTTTTAATGTTCCTAATACGTCCACCTTTGAAGGTAATTTTCCAGTACCACAAGTCAAGCATTGTGTACACTACCTCAGGCTTCCCAAAATTATTTGAAAATGCTAATGACCTTGAAAATTTTCTCAAAATACATGGTTAGAAATTTCAACTTGCAAAAATATTTTACCGGAGTTTAGTCTATAAACACAAGTTCCAAAAAATCAAACACTATTAGCCTAAAAAGTGAAGTTGGAAGGGACATTTTACATGCTTAATTCGAGTTTCTTACTAAGCTTATATTTCAGAAACCCAAAAGACAAAATTTGCTTTTATGTTTCTAGTTTCATTGGAAACAAAGTTGAGTTCGATCCAACCATTGGATCTTGAGATATTTTTAAAATGCTGATACATTCACATGCAAGAACTCATGTTCCAATCAATGTCTCCCAATCTTTAGCCCAAATTAAAATAGAAAAATAAATTTAGAAAATTTGGACAAAGTTTTCTATATATGAGAATCATTCTCGTGGATTTAAAAATAAAAAAAAAATAAAAAGTATAAAATGAGATGAAATTCAGCAAACCAAGTCAATAGATGCATCAATCAAGAAATAATGAAGAAAAAAATGATTTTTCATGAAATGCAAGAAATATTTGTGAAGCAAAAGGTACATGCAAAACATGATTCAAAAAATGCATGATGTCTTGGCTCTCATGCTCTTCCAAAAGCTTAAATCTACACCAAAGACTCATCCCTACCAAGAGCCTAGAAGATGAGTGCAATTTTGGGGATGAGAAAAAGCTTGGTGTTTTGAATGAGAGCCAAAATTGAATATCTCTCCTTTCCTATGGGTTCATGGATTTTACTTCTAGAAAATGAGAGAAAGTAAAGCTAGCTTATGATGTATATAGGGGAGGAAGGAGAGTTAATTGTGCATGTTAAGGTAGTGAAGTTGGACTTTTAAGAAAATTGAACGGCGACATGATGTTTATTTGAGTGATGGGATAGGTTTAGGTGTTAAAGTGATGTTTTGAGATAGTTTAGGATGGTTTTATGTGTGTTGGCACGGGGTTTAGTGGCCAATGGGCTGCTACAACATGGCCTTCATTGCAGAGCCCACTTTATTTAGAAAAATTTATCGAAAAATGTTAACAAAATCATTTTTGGCTTGATTTTTGACAAATTTTCATCTTACAGCATTACACATTTTTCTCATTTATTTTCTTTCTCTTGAAACATTATTTTATCTTCATAAATAATAGATTAAAACAATTAAGGTTTTAATCAAATAAGAAATAAATTTTATCTGCTAAAATTTTATTGACGATAGTTGATTATTAAAATTTCATCAAGAAAAGAAAAAAATTTCCAATTAAATTTTTACCTTACTTTGATGACTAGAACCTTGTCTATTTTATTTTATCATATAAGGTTAACCAAATATTCATCTGTAGAACTTTATTTAATAGATAAAGTCTATCAAACAAATATATAGGAAAATAGAAAAAGAAACAAATAAATATTAGGAACTAAATTCCTACACATGCACAATAAATCTTAACAACTAAATAAAATTATTATCATCAATATTTACTCTAGAAAATCTTCATAGTGAATTTTAGCTACAGATAATTCATTTCAAACACTTATTTTCAAATAAATAAATATAACACATATATAATTGAACTAAAATTTTAGGATGTTACATTTTCAATTTGTTATCAAGAGTAAATTATGCTAATGTCGTTTTAGTTTTAATTTTAAATAAATCTTACATACAAGTTAATTTGTATTTATTAAATTTAAATATTCTAACATTACAAAATAATGTTGATAGATTATTTGATTTTTATATTGTCTATTTAAAAACAAAAGCATTATATCTTCAATCCAAATTTCAAGTTTTTAAAATTTTAACGATATCATCTACTTAGTTTTCGTTAATATGAGTGGGTTTTTATTTAATTTTTCTTCATTGGGTAATACTATTTTAGATTAAATATTATTATCAAATTACTATAGTAATATTTTAACATATTATGATTATATTAATATTATATTATAAATAAATAAAAATGTACAGTGATTTAAATTTTAATAAATCTACTATATGAGTTTGATATTAAAATTTTAATTTTCAAATTCTATATAACAAAGTTTATGTGTTTTAATTTATATGTATTCTAACAAGAAAACGAAATTACATGTTATTACGTTATAAACACTAAACCCTGATATAATTGAAAATAATTTGTACAAAATTCTAAAACTCTAACTACAAAATCTCATTATATATTGTGACGATGTACTAAACTCTTATATTTTTCAACACACATTATATATTGGTTATTATTAATTATTAATCTTTGGAAATCATTACAATTATAGAAATAATAAAATTAATAATGCAATCATTTCAATTTATTTTATTGTTCATTTTATTTGTTTACAATTTGTTATCAATAGTAATTTATATTGGTATCGTTTTAGGTTTGATTTTAATTAAATTTTAATTCATGTACTAGTTGATTGATATTTATTAAGTTTAAATATTTAAACACTACAAAAAAATGTTGACAGATTATTTGATTTTTTTCTTGTCTATTTAAAAAATATTATATCTTTAAGTCATATTTCAAGTTTTTATAATTTTTATAAGATCATCGTGGTATTTTTCATTAACTAGAGTGAGTTTTTTTTTCTTATTTTTATCTTTGTTTGATAATACCATTTTAATATCATTTGAAATTAAATATTATTATTAAATTATTAGAGTAATATTTTAACATACAATGTATCTATTAATATTATATTCTAAATATATAAAATTGTCGAGTGATTTAAATTGTAATAAATCTACTAAATGAGTTCAATATTTAAAATTTTAGTTTTCACTTGTAATACAACAAAGTCGACGTATTTTAATTTAGAGGTCATCTATATGTCCATTATGTTTTAAATCCTAAACCCTAAAGCAATTAAAAGTAATTTGCACAAAATCTTAAAATGTTAACCATGAAACGTCATCACATATAGTGTTTTGTGGTGACTTTGTACTAAACCTTTATGTTTTTTCACACGTCTCATATTTTTGTTATTATTAGTTATTTTTCTCTTGAAATAATTACAATATGAAAATAATAAACATAATAACGAAATCATTTCACTTTATGTTATGGTTATTTTCAATTTGTTATCAAAAGTAAATTATGATAGCATCGCTTTAGTTTCGATTTTGCTTAAATTTCAATGAATATACTAATTGATTGTTATTTATGTAACTTAAATCTCGAAACATTCAAAAATAATGTTGATAGAATATTCAATATTTATCTTCTGTATTTTAAAAAAAAAATATCTTTAACTTATATTTTAAGTAATTATAGTTTTTATATTATCATCTTGTTATTTTTTATTCATGTGATTGAATTTTTTAAAAAAAATTTCTTCACTTGATAATACCATTTTACTTCCATTTGAAATTAAATATTATTATCAAATTACTATAGTAACATTTAACTTATTATGACTATTTTAATATTATATTTTAAATATATAAAATTATAAAGTGATTTAAATTTTATTAAATCTAGTATATAAGTTTAACATTTAAAATTTTAATTTTATCATGTTATACGATGAATTGTAATTGCACTGTATCTTTAAAGCGTATTTTCTCACTTTAAAGGAGTCAAATCCTAAATAATGTGGTATCTTTATTTTTATTTTTAACATTATTATCAATTTCATTAAAAACAATTTCCGAAATCTATTTTAAACATTTAGATATAATAAGTTTTAAATGAAAAAATATTTATTACATAAATTTAATTTGGACATTTGACTATACAATTTTTTATATTGTTATCTAGTCATTATTAGTTATATATTTAGGGAATTTTTATTTTTATAACAATTAATTTTGAAGGTTTATATAAAATAATTTATTATTAATTGATAATATAAAATTTTTAACACTAATAAAGTTCATATTATATATTAGAATTTATTGTCTTTTTAGTCACTAATTTTTTAAAAAAAATTATTTTAATCT
>JAMLFT010004467.1:0-19516 GCA_026544285.1 Pachyrhizus erosus | reverse complement strand
GTTTCAAAATTCAAAAATTATATAATTTAAGTAATAATATTAATATATATTTAGAGATAAAAATAATAATAAATGATTAAATTTAAAAACTTAGATAAAATAACTAAAAACGTTATAAATTATTTGAAGTTTTCTTTAATACCAAACATTAATATGATAATGCTTTATATTTTTAAAACATATATATTATTTTTATCTCTAAATATATACCAAACATTAATAATAATATGATAAAAAAAAAGAAAGAAAAAAGAAAATCAAAGCCTTTTTCCTTAAAACAAAATGTACCAAATAGTATGTCTTTTACTTATAGAGTTCTGGTCAACATTTTTCTTTCATATAAAAAATCAAAACGTTGTATTACAAAGAGGAATTTTCGAGGCAAACAACTGTGATTAGTTCTAGGTGGCATAAAATTATTAATCAATATAATTTGAGTTAATTAGTGTAATTTTGAATGTAAATTTAGAATATGTAGTGACATTAAATATTTTACTAGAAAATATTATTTTGTAATAGTCCTACACACGAGCCATAAGAGTATAAAATTATTTCAAGTAGAAATACATGTGAATTAAAAATATTAATTAATTAGTTAATAATAATGAATTAATTAATTAATTATACAAATAAACAAGAGAGAAGACTCCATTATTAAACAGACAAGCACTGACACAACATACTTGGCGTTCGATTCGTGTGTGGAAAGAAGAAAGACCGAACTCAGAAAAACCCCAACTTGGATTTCACCAAGAGATTCATCTCTCTGTGTGCCTTAAACTCCACCATCTTGCTCTTGGTGAGTTCCGTTCCAATTCCTCAACGATTCGTACAAAATCTTCATGCGGCGCTGTTGCTGTGAACTTTGCTGTTGTCGTTTCGCTTTCCTTTCATTTTCGCTCAGTGGCCTCGCGCATTCAATTCTGTTGTGTGGTCACTTTAGTAGCATCCCACTTCCACCTAACTGCTATCACACACTCGTACTCACACACCCATAACCCATCTTTCTCTTTTGCTTTGCTTTGAGTCCAAGTGCAGTGTCTCGCTGCATTGGGTTGCTTTTCAGATTGCTATTGCTGCTTTTATCTTTTTATTTTTACAAATTTTGGGGTTTTTGGTTCCTTCAAGAAGTTTGGTTCACTTGGGGTAGTGGGGGTTGGCTTTGATTTTCTTTTTTCTTTCTTTTTTTGTTGTTTTTTAATTGCTATTGATTGATTATTGTTGACATTTTTGAAAGGCAATAGTTGGGGTGTGTGTTTGGGTTTGATTTGGATGATGGGGTAGAGAGAATGTGCTGTGTGTCTGAGGTGCGATTTTTGGTGTTTTTTCAGATGTTTGTGTAGTGGGCAGCGTGAGGGTCCTGAAGGGTTGCTCCTGAGAATGGCTGACATAGCAGGTCTGGCTGAGGCTGCAGGGGCAAGATTTAGTTCATTGGAGCTCATTGGACAGGGATCATTCGGCGACGTCTATAAAGGGTAGGTGTTTGATTTTGGACATTATAGCTCATTTTAATGTGCCCTGAGAAATTGAGTTACCTTTTCATGTCGATTTCAAGGGCGTGTTTCTTAGTGTGAGGCTTTCTTTCTTTTTGCTTATGCAGGTGGAATATGCTTTATACTTATTTTTTACCTGCTCATTTGATAGTGAAGGATAATGGAATGTATTGTGTTGACATCTGTATATTATGCTAGGGGTAAATAAAGGGTTTATTGTTGATGAAGAGTTGAGTAGGTTAAAAAACCTTAGTATGAGTGTTGTGTCACTCATTATTTATATTTGAATTTTATGAATGTCATACTCATTCTTTGAATTTTATTCTCTAAAATTTGGAAAATGAGGTATAAATATTGAACCACTTAACAACTCAACATTTAGGCGTTCTTGATGCACAAACTACTCTAGATCACTTTGGACCACTAAATATTTGGTTGCTGGTTGATTCTGATGATCTGATCGTTGCTGTGAATCCATTGCAATAGAGGATGACTTCATGTTTGCATATGATTCTATTGGCTTATTATTCAAAGTTTGAAATTGAACCTTATCTTGCTCACTTGTTAACTTACAGTTGTATTAAAGTAGTTTTGATTCTCAAATCAAGGTTCTTATGTTCAGTGGCAGATTCTGCAACTCAAATTGAATATAACATTTTTGAATGGGATCTATTCTATAGTTAAAGAAAACTAAATGGAAGAATGTTTAGTGGTGCTGATATAGAATTATATGAGAAAGAGAAAGAAACAAAAAGAAAGAGAGAGAGAAGGGAAGAGAGAAGAATAACAGACAGAGAGGATAGAAGAGAGAAACAGAGATCACAGAAACTGTGCACTTTACATATCAGGCACTGATACTAACTATTCAAGCATCTGTTGTCCTTGCATCTTTAATGTGGCATGTTACCAATGTAGGGCAATATTAGATTGGGGGATTGATTTTAATTGCAAATAAGGTGACACTAATTAATTACTGTTGATTGGTAAAGTTATTTAAATAGACTGATATGAAAAGAAAATTAAGGTAGGGATGTTTCATGTAACATTAATTGGGCTTTAGTTATTTATTAGGACAAGTCTAATTTCACATATTTGTTACTTAGAAGCAGGTTATGACTAATTGGAAGGTGCATTTAGAAAATTGATGTAAATGTCATTTTGAAGGATGAAGATCTTTTTAGTTTAGTTTCACTTATTATTAAAGTATTCTTTTTGTATTTCCCTATTCTTTTTGTCTTAATGTTTTCATAAGTGAGAAGTCATGTCTATACAAATGCCAAAGTAGTGCACATGCAAATTAATATTAATAAATTTATTGCTGTCTTCGGAACATCTCATGTCCTAGTTCCCATAAAGCTACATAGCTTGTGTGAATAACCTTGTGTAAAGTACTAGTTATTGCACTTGGATAACTTTTATTAACAGAACCTAAAGTCATATGTGGATAATGAGGTATTTCTCACTTTGTTGCACTCTCTTTTCCCAGGTTTGACAAGGAGCTCAATAAAGAAGTGGCTATCAAAGTGATTGATTTGGAAGAATCGTAAGTATATTCTTTTCAAGAATGTTAAAATTCAAAGAACTGCGGGGTTGGTTGTATTTACTCGGTACATTGACTGATTATAGCAATGGGCATTTTAAAATACATTAAAACATCTTACACTAGATTATCTCTGATTGTTTGTTTATTAGAATTATGAAATAAACATCAAGTACTGCACTGGAAAAAACAGTTTCTCCTTGTCTTCCTTAATATGCTCTTTGTAAAAGAAGTACAAAATCCTGCAGCTGTATCAATCTACCCACTTCACTTAATTTCTCTCAAAATTTTGGTACAATTAATAGAAGCATTTATTAGAGGAGTTTTCTCCATGTTTCCTGTGTTCGATATCACTAATCAAATCTGTTAGTCCGAAAAACTGCAAAAATGCTGGTTGTTGTTTTCCAGTTATGTGGGTGATGGATCATTGCTTATAGGACTAGATTCACACGCTTTATCTATGGCCATTTCACATTCTTTATATAGTCCCCTACAATGTGGTGAACCAGGGTTCTAATCCCTATTGGAATAGGTGTCCATATTTAGTGCCCAACTGTGATTTGAACAGGATTTATTCTGAAGGAGGATACCTATGGGACACCAAAACTAAAAAACTATGGCCATTTCACCATAAAAATAAAATAAAAAAATTGAAAATATCTTTGAGAGCAGTCATATTTTATTGCTTTTGTTTGAATTGAGAACAGACAGGTTATAACACAATCCTAAAAGCTAGCCCAAAGGAGAGGACTACCCAAGTCATTATTATGCGGAGTACTTAGGGCATACATCTAGCCAATGTGAATTTAGAATGTGAAGTTTGCAGGATTGGACATTTACATGTGGTCCAAATATGATACCATGTCATGCACAAACTATCTCAAAAGCTCAAGTTATCAGGTGAAGACAAATGAATGATTTTAGATCTCTAACAGAAAATATTGGAAAATTGTTGAACAACAACACTTATTACAAGGATGACAATTACTCACCACAAATGCAGATAGTGGTCCATGTTCAAAGTAACTGTAGTTGTTGAATACTGTTCTTTTTGGTAAATTGGACTCTGTTAGGGTAACTTTATTTCTATGCATGTGATGTACATTCTACTCAGTGCAAGAAGTTGCCAACAATCTTATAAGGATATGGGAGCAACATCCATGTAATTTTTTGATTGCTATTTGATTAGAAGAATGGGGGTAATATCTATTTTATTTTTTGTTCTCCATTTAAAAGCTGAACATTATTAACTAAAAAGAGAAACTTTTTATTTTTTTTTAATGACATGCATTTCATCCATTTATTAATCTAGGGAGGTAGCACACATTTGTAGCAAACTAAGTGGACCTTCTCATATCTTTTATGTATTTAACTTAGATTTTGTCTCTAGAATGTTGTGATTCTTATCTACATTTTATTGCCTTGTTAACGTCATACTTCTGATGCAATTGTTGCTTACTGTTACTTTATAACATTCCTCTTCTTTCTTTTCCACCATCTGCAGAGAGGATGAAATTGAGGACATTCAGAAGGTATACAGAATGTTTCAGATCACTACTACTTTACAATATTTATCTTTTACCAAATGTTTAATGTTATTTCTTCAATTATTTTTTTTTTCAGGAAATTTCTGTTCTGTCACAATGTCGATCTCCTTACATTACTGAGTATTATGGTTCCTTTCTTAATCAAACTAAACTTTGGATAATAATGGAATACATGGCTGGAGGCTCTGTTGCTGATCTAGTAGGTTACTTCTATTGACTTGCTTCTACATGTTCAATGATTGAAAATGATGTTGATTTTCTTCAGAAGTTGCCTCCATTAAAAGAACATCCCTTAGTTGTTGAATTTTTTCAATTGTTGAATTCTTAAAGCGCAATTGCTGAGTAGAAAATCTGGTTACATCTTCATATTTACTTATAAACATTAATAGTATGCCTAGAATTCCCTTAAGTGGAGACCACAACAGTTGGGGACTTGCTACACTTTGTCTTGGTTGTCCAAGGTTCAGATCTAATTAGGATGGTTGGGATTTATGGGAGGGTGATTAGCTACTCTGCTGTTCAGTGGACCAGATAAATGTTTAAAATTGGAGTATAATGTTGCATATTTCAATGAAGAATTGAGTTTAGTTTAAAATATATTTCCTTTATGCATGGTACCAAATATCTTTGTAGATTAATGTTGGTTGGTTTTGTTTGAGTTTCTGACTACATTTGTGTTTATTTACTCACAACTTTCTTCTAAACCTTTTCTCTCATTTGTTATGTTTGTTTATTGCTTGTTCTAATTTCTAAAAGGATTCTTTGTCCTTGTTCCCATATTTTGCACTTCACTTACTAGTTTTCTTTTTTTAATCCCCAGCCTCCCATGCAATGCAAAAGAAAAAAAGAAATATACAGATGGTCATTTTTCACCTTTAACTATGTTAGAATATCTCTAAATATCTTTGAGTATTTTAGAATATCTTAGCATATCTCTATAATATATTTATAGTATTTTAAGAATATACTGTATTCTCAATGAATTAATCATCTAATTGAAGAAGAAATCTTAGGAGGTATTCCATATTCATTATGTTTCTTTATTTGTTTCCTTATATAATTAGGCTTAGTAGTCTTATTTGTATCAGTGGGCTTAGGATTACACTAGTAATACACTAATACTACACAAGTACCTGACCTAATTATTATTATTATTATTATACAACCATTTGGTCATTATTTTATTTCACATTTGTTAAATTAGTATATGTAGTTCTGTATTAATTTGTATTGAAAAAGACTGTTTTGTATCTCTTCTCTCTGCTGTAGCCTCCTGTCACAAAGAGACAGCCTATATACACTCTGTTTTTTGTCCTTTGTACTCCAGTATAGTCTAATATATAAATGTACTTTTTCAGCTGAGTGGGATATACACTCAAGCAATATTCCCAGAGTTCTTAATCTTAAGTTGGTATCAGAGCAGGTCGATCCCGCCCTATGCTTTTGTTATTGTTCGTTGCCGGTCACTGTTGCTAGAGCCACTGTTAGTTGGCACCAACACTGCTGTCCCCTAGCGACCCAATCTTCGGCGACACCTAGATCTGGTGTGCCCTCACGCGCTTGTTTGCCACCAGAGCTCATGCGCGACACCACAATTGTGTTCATTGGCCTCTTCTGGTTCTGTTTTACTCATTGTCATCTTGTTTTGTTGCTGTCTGGATAATGGGTCTGTAGCAGCTATTGAGTTTTTCAGTTTTATAGCACTGTTACTACGCTCTGTTTGTCACATTTGGCTTCTATTGCAATTCTACCTGTTGTCAGTCATTGCCATCTGCTCACTATTGTCCTCTCCATGTATCAAGAGTCTCTAGTGTAGATATATATATATATATATATAAATGTCATTCGTGGGTCTTGTTTCCTCAACCTTACAGACTCCCACCATTATCTCAAAAGAACTCAATGGAAAGAATTACTTATCTTGGTCTGCCTCCATGGAAAGAACTACTTGAGGAAGAGAGAATCACAAAAATAAAGGGAGACATGGTGGCAGAGATAATTGTCCTAAGTGTACTTATTGTAGGGGAATGAGTCATATCCAAGAAACTTGTTATTCTTTGAAATTTTCAAACAAGGCAACACATGTTTCCAAATTCAAAAAATGGGAGCATAAGTTCTTTGATGATGAATATGAGGAGTATCTTTGGTTGAAGTCCAATGGTCAAACTGAATCGTCTTTGGCCCCTAGTATTTCAATTACTTGTATTTCTCTATCAACGGACAGTCAAGGTCCATGGGTAATTGAGTCATGTGCCTTTGATCACATTTCTTGTAATGGTTCTTTATTCACCTTTATGTCTTCCCCAAAATTTACCCATCTAATTACTCTAGCAAATGGTTCCAAGGTCACTTCCAAAGGAGTTGGCCAAGTTTCTCTTTGTTTCTTTAAATTTGGAGTCAATTCTCTTTGGTCCTAATTGTCCTTTCAATCTTATTTCTCTTAGTCAATTAACTAAGTCATTAAATTGTTTTGTAACACTTGATGCTAACTCTTTTGTTATATAGGAATGTAGTATAGGTCGACTGATTGACAAAGGATATGAATCTAGAAGGCTCTACTATTTGGAAATCAACTCCTCTGTGTCTTGTTTTGTATCTTTATCACCCAAACTCACATTATTGCTTAGGTCATCCACACTTGTCAAAATTGAAGAAAATGGTTTCTGGCCTCAACAAACTCCAAGTCTTAAAATGCGAGTCATGTTAGTTAGGAAAACTTGTTAGGTTGTCTTTCCTAAAAAGAATTGAAATAAGATGTAACTCATCTTTCTCCACCATTCATTAAGATATTTGGGGTCCGAGTTGTGTCACATCTTTTGGGTTTAGATATTTTGTCACATTTATTGATGAATATTCTAGATGTACTTGGGTGTATTTAGTGAAAGATACATAATATATTTTGCCTATTTTTATGGCATTCTTCAATGAAATCAAGAATCAATTTGGAAAAATAATCAAAATTTCCAAGAGTGACAATGCCAAAAATTATTTTTCTTCAAATCTCTCTTCTTTTTTTAACCACACATGGCATTTCGCATCAATGTACTTGTCTTCATACTCCATAGCAAAATGGTATAACAGAAAGGAAAAATAGCCATTTAGTTGTAATTGCACGTATCTTATTGCTTGGTGCAAATGTTCTTGTTAATCATTGGGGTGATGCTATTCTCACTTCATGCTTTCTGATCAATAGGATGCCATCCTCATCTCTTGAAAATAAAATCTCTCACTCAATTCTTTTTCCAAATGAACCCTTACATCATGTTTCTCCTCGTATTTTTGGTTGTACTTGTTTTGTCCATAATGTATCTCCAGGGTTGGACAACCTCTCTGCAAGAGCAATTAAATGTGTTTTTCTTGGATATTCTTGTATTAAAAAAGGGTATCGATCGTATTTTGTAGACACTAGACGATACATGTCTACTAATGTTACCTTTTTTTGAAGAAACTCCCTTTTCTTCTTCTAAGCAAGATTTTGACTTTGTCCAATAGGTCCTTCTTGTCCTATTTTTGATCTATTGTTGTCTCTTATCCATGAGTCTTCCCAACAAGAAGAAAATCAAACCTCCTCTTCAACCAACCTAACTGCACCTTCTTCCTCTTCAAACAACCTAACTGCACCTTCTTCACCCTCTCTCATTACATATTAGCGTAGGACATAAAGGGTTGCTCCAACGGTTAATGAAGAATCATTTGATTCATGTCCTCTGCTTGGCCTATTGCTCTTAGAAAAGGTATTCGATCTACTTGAAATCCTCACCCTATGTATAATTTTTTGAGTTATCATCAGCTATAACTTTCATATTTCTCCTTTATTTCTTCTATATCTTCTATTACCATTCCTAAAGATGTCCATGAAACACTTGATCACCTTGGATGGCGACAAGCCCTGTATGTTGAAAAGCAAGCTCTTGAAAATAGTGACACATGGGGTTTGGTCCCTTTTCCACTTGGGAAAAAAATAGTTGGGTGCAGATGGGTCTATGTTATTAAGTTGGGCCTAATGAAGATGTTGATCGACTCAAAGCTAGATTGGTCGCTAAGGGATACACTCAAATATATGGTCTTGATTATGGTGATACTTTCTCACCTATGGCCAAAATCATTACAATTTGGCTCTTCCTTGCTATGGTTGCCATTCATTATTGGTCTCTCTATCAGCTAAATATTAAAAATGCTTTTCTTCATGGTGAGTTAAAAGAAGAGATGCACATGGACCAACCTCTTGGGTTTGTTGCTTAGGGGGAGTCTAGTTTAGTTTTCAAATTGTGTAGATCTCTTTATGGCTTTAAACAATCTCCTCAAGCTTGGTTTGGAAAGTTTAGTCATATTGTACAAGGTTTTGGTTTGAAATGTAGTGAAGTAGGTTATCCAGTCTTTTATTGTCATAACTCTCCTAGGAAGTGTGTCTATCTTGTTGTATATATGGATGGCATAGTGGTCACAGGGAATGATGTTGCTAAAATCTCCCAGCTAAGAAAGCATTTATCTGATCATTTTCAAACTAAAGACCTTGGGTGCCTTAAATACTTTTGTGGTATTAAGGTGGCTCAATCAAAGGAAGACATTGTTTTCTCACAAATAAAGTATGCTATTGATATTTTGGAGGAAACATGCATGACTAATTGCAGACCCATTGATAGTCTTATGGATTTGAATAAAAAAATAATGGCAAATCAAGGTAAACCATATTAAGATCCAAAAAGATATAGAAGGTTAGTTGGGAAACTCATTTACCTCACAATTACAAGACCTGATATCTCTTTTGTAGTTAGTGTTGTTAGTTAGTCAATTCATGCAAGCTCCTCATGTTGATCACTAAAATGCCGTGATTCGCATTTCCAGATATATTAAAAAGGCTCCAGGACAAGAATTGTTATATGAAATAAAGGAAATACCCAAATCTCTGGGTATTGCGATGTTGATTGGGCAGGATGCCCCAAAGATAGGAGGTCTACCATTGGATATTGTGTATCCATTGGAGGCAATATTATTTCTTGGAAAGGCAAGAAACAAAACACTGTTGCTCGGTCCAGTGTAAAAGCCGTATATAGAGCTATGGCCATAGCCACTTTGTGAATTAATGTGGATCATCAAACTTCTTTAAGAGTTAAAGTTTTGTGAAGTCCAACAAATGAGGCTATATTGTGACAATTAGGCAGCTTTTCATATTGCCTCCAATCCAGTGTTTCATTAAAGAACAAAACATATAGAGATTGATTGTCACTTTGTTAGAGAAAAGCTGATGCCCAAGGAGACCCATACTGATTTTGTCAGCTCAAACAATCTACTGCAGATATTTTGATTAAATCCTTGAAGGTGCCTCAGATCTAGTTCATATGTTCCAAGCTTGGAGTATACAATCTATATGCTCCAGCTTGAGGGAAAATGTTAAATTAATATGTGTAGTTCTGTATTAATTTGTATTGAAAAAGGCTGTTTTGTATCTCTTCTCCCTACTGTAGTCTCTTGACACAGAGAGACAGCCTATACACTCTGTTTTTTGTCCTTTGTACTCCTATATAGTCTAATATATAAATGTACTTTTTCAGCTGAGTGGGATATACACTAAAGCAATATTCCCAAAGTTTTTAATCTTAAGTGCATTATTACACCCCATGCCACTGTAATAAAATATTGTTCCAAGTCTTTCTCAACCCCCTCCTTTCTTTTTGTCTACCAAAAAACTACAACTTCAACATGGTATTTGAGTGGCACCATTTGTAACCTAATCTTGCCACTATTCCATTGCCAAGTTCCTTAAAATCTAGAACTCTTACATGATGTCTTCCCCTTATGATTCACTGTAGTTTTTCTTTCTCTTCTATTTGCCATTGTTTTGTCGTGTTTCACTTTTTGGTGACATTTTACCTTCTTTTGTCAAACTTTTTTATTAAATCTTCATCTTTGACGAAACTCATTTGGTGTTATTGATGTTTTTTCGAATGCTAGCATACATGTAGGGGGAGAATTAGAATGATGACCCAAACCCTACTTAAACTTTAATGTTGATGTTTATAATACCGTTTTTTTCTTACTGACAATCCTACCTGCAATAACTCTTCCCTTTGATGATGATTCTGATAGTGACTCGTGTTAGCTGTGACTCACACCAGCCTCGTATTCAATTTCAAAGTTATTATCAAATCTCATTAGGATTCCTGTGGTTTGAAACATTCAATGCTAAAACTTGGGAAAGTTAAGTTCTTGTTTTGTATAATTGGTTACTAGGGAATTTCCAGTGTGTCTTTCCAGCAAAATCTTTTCCTTCATCATGCAATATTTTGACCAGCTCTTTGAACTAATGATCATTATAATCATTTTGTTGAGTTATCTTGAGTGATGCTGATCTCTCTGGCATTTGCAGCATCCTTAAGTTGTTTTTCTAGCCATGTTTTGTGGAGCCATCTTGATTATTGTTATTTTCTTTTTAAAGTGTTCATTTGTTACCCAACTTAAAGCCTGGCAAGATTTAGCTTGAGGGTCAGCTTTAGAATATCTCAGTATTCTAGAATGTCTTAATCATATCTCTAGAATATATTTGTAAAATCTTTGAGTATCTTCAGTGTCAGAATATATTATCGAAGCAATTAGTCATCTAATACAAAATACTAGGAGCTATTTCCTATTCACTAAGTTTCCTACCAGCTTCTTCAATTAAGGGCTAGTAATCTTATATTAGTGGTCTTGGGCTTGTAGTATTAGTAAAGACCATTTGGTTAGTATTTTGAATTACATTATTACCCTCCATATTAATCTCACAGAATATAATTCAAAGACTTTATGTATCTGTCTTTCCTTCTCTTCCTACACTAATCCCAACACATTTCTTTTAATTTGTCATTATTTGTATATTTTTTCTTGCTAATTTCCAATATGGCTCTATGGTGCTTTTGCAGCTCCAATCAGGTCCCCCACTTGATGAAATGTCTATTGCTTGCATTCTACGTGATTTGCTTCATGCAATTGATTACCTACATAGTGAAGGAAAAATTCATAGAGACATAAAAGGTATCAATATTGACACTCTCCCTTGTTTTTCCCGTGCTTTGAAATTTTATAATCATGGACTTTAATTTTTTATTAGCTCTATAATTCAGAGTTTGCATATCAATTTTGCAGCTGCTAACATTTTATTGACTGAGAATGGTGATGTCAAGGTACGTGCCTTATTCTGAGAGGCTATAATTTCCAATTTTTTTAAGATGAGTTACTTCATAACATATCTGAACTAACATGCATCTGCATATGAATTTCTATGTGATTTTGTGACTTTGTTACAGGTTGCAGATTTTGGTGTTTCTGCACAGTTAACAAGAACTATATCAAGGAGAAAGGTAAACATATTTAATTAATGACAATATTAATTAGTGCACTTCATTTTGACTGGATATGCTAATTGTTTGATAACTACAGACCTTTGTAGGAACACCATTTTGGATGGCACCTGAGGTTATTCAAAATTCAGAAGGATATAATGAGAAGGTTATCTTATAGTTACTACACAGATCATTTATTATGTTTTCTTTGAGTCCATCCTAACTTATTTCTTTTTATTCTCTGTTCCTTTATTGTTTTTTCCTTTTATCCCCTAAGAATTATCACTCTGTATCTTGTTTATACAGGCAGATATCTGGTCTCTGGGCATTACTGCAATAGAGATGGCAAAAGGGGAGCCTCCACTTGCTGATCTTCATCCAATGAGAGTACTTTTCATCATACCCCGAGAGAATCCACCACAAGTTCTGTGTTTTATAATATCAATTAATTGATCTTTTAAGTTGCAAAGTATTTTGAGTTAATAAAGTTTTCCTGATGGAGATGTTTTTTTTTTCCAGTTAAAAAGAGTTAACATTTAATGATATTTTGTGCAGCTAGATGAACACTTTTCTCGCTATATGAAAGAATTTGTTTCCTTGTGCTTGAAGAAGGTTCCTGCCGAGGCAAGTGTTTATGCTTTACATACTATCACTATCATTTCTTTTTCTTTCTTGCTTTTGCTTTACACACACTATTGTTTTCTTTTTTCTTATGTTGTTAATGAACTGGTTCTGTTTTAGGGTTTAGTTTGAGTGAAATATTCCCTGCATGGATTGTATGAGAACAGCCAAAAAACAGCTTTTTGTTTTATAATACTCAATATGCTTGTTTAAAACTTCTTTTTTGGTTGTGTGGCAGGGGGTAATAAGAAATATTGAAATTTATGTTATGTTTGTACCCTAAATTAGTAAGTAGTGGGATACTATATTGAAATTCATATATGTTATCTTTGTACCCTAAATTAGTAAGTAGTGGGATAATGTTTTGGAATTCATATATCTTATGTTTGGATTTGTCCTATTGAAATTTGTCTCTGGCAACCTGGTGCTTTGTATTGACAAGTTTTCTCTAGTTGGTAGCTTATTATGCTATACTTGTATTGGAACCAGTAAATCTGGCTCTTTCTGTTGGTCTCTTCCCTAACTTCGCCCCCCACCCTTAATGGCTTTAATTCCAGAGGCCGAATGCTAAGGAGCTTCTTAGACACCGTTTCATTCGGAATGCTAGGAAGAGTCCAAAGCTATTGGAGAGAATAAGGTATTAACTATTGCTTGCAACCTTACTATATTTTTGTGTACTTAATTCTACTTCTTTTTCCTTCATCTATTAAGTTTTTTTCCCTCTTTTCTTTTTCCTTGTTATTTGTTAATCATTAGTAAGTTTATATATTTGAATTCAAAAGATATGATGTTTAAAGTAACTGTTGAAACCCTTTTGCCGATGCACTTTGCATGACCAGAAAATAAGAAAAATCCAGTTATTCCTCAGCTTGTGATTGACACCATCCTCTGTGTTTTCATGACAGGGAGCGTCCAAAGTTCCAAATAAAAGAAGATCAGGTGACACCTAGAAATGCCCCGAGGGAGATGGGGGTGGCATCCGATACTACTAAAGTTGCAAAAGATTTAAGGGGTTATGAAACTAATCAGCCTAGGTAGGTTACAAGTGTTTAGTTACTGCCTTTTATATTACATAATTCATAGTGAATTTTCCGATGGACATTTTCTAATTTGCAGTGGCCAAGGTAAAACCCTGAAAAGTTCAGGGTGGGACTTCAGCATTGGTGGATCACAGGGTACTGGAACCTTTCGTAGTGTGTCACGACCACCTCAGTTTAGAGATAAGAAAACCGAGGTTTCGAATCAGCAGCTTAACCAAAGAAGTTCAGAGAGTGGCTATCAAGGGGGATTTGCCAATAAAAGTGCACTTAATGAGTCACTAGAAACTTCTTTTGGAAAAGATCTTGGTGTTCCCTACCATGATGAATATTCGGATAATCACCTCGAAGATGTAATTGACTCTTGCTATGTTGGTCTTCCCTTTTCAAAGAAGTTAACTTCAATTAAAAGACGTCTCCACACAAAGAATGTGGGGGCCTTTTTATTTGTTTCTAAAGCATTGGATCTGTGATAAATGCTTAGCTGTGAGTTGTAACCAGCTGCATTTTTAGATATTTTCTGCTGAAGCTTATAAATTTTTCTTTCTCCTTGCTGCCCATTTAGCAGAAAAAAATAAACAAAAATTAAAATATCTATGACAGTATAATCATTTAAAGAATACTTCTAATAGTATATAGAAAGTTGCATTAATTAGGAAGTATGATGAAAATCCCTTGAACTAGGTTGAATGTTATTTTAAACTCGAACATGCTTTGATATACTGAATCGTCAATTTAGCAGGATGAATTGTCTGGGAATGGATCAGGAACTGTTGTTATTCGGTCTCCAAAGGGACCACAGCCATCACTGTTTCGTGACAAAAGTTCCCGGGTATTTTTCAAGCTCAGTTATTTTAATTCAAATTTCAATCCTGGTTAGTTATTATTGCTCTTCAATGCATTCACTTATCAAGAATTTTTTTGTTACCCAGTCTAGCAGCAGCTATGCTTCTTTTGAAGATGTTTCTACTAGCGGAACTGTTGTTTTGCGTAGCCATCACGATGATTCTGATTCTCCACAGACACCAAGGTCCCGACTGGGACTTAATAGCAGAAATTCAAATGCCTCACTGGAAGATAGTGCTACAAATCTTGCTGAGGTCCTATTTACTTTTTATCCAAGCTGTGAATTTAACTTGTATGTTCGTTGTGGGCAAGATAAGCTGGTTTTCTCTTTTCTGTTTGTAGGGTTTCAGCGATATTTTTTTTATGGGGGAACCGTTGATATTATATTGTTTTTTTGTACCATTTATTTCACAAGTTACCCATACATTTTACGTACATTTTTAAGGTCTATTGGTTTCTTAAATCCCATTCGAAGTATTTTCGTTAAACTATTTCTTACCCTTTTGTTTGTTGATTTTTGTTTTTACTATTGGATGCTTAACATGTTTGTGATTACTTTGAAAGTAAATCTATTAATTGGTCATATTAAAATGGCTTATCTTCAAAATGATTTTCGTGCCTATTGTTCTTTGTAGGCAAAGGCTGCTATCCAAGGTGGATTAAGGAAAGTGAATGTCCGGGAGAGATTTGTGCTGGGAAAACTCAACAATGATGTACAGGAAAGCAGGAGAGATCAAATGTCAAGTGGCTCTGATTCTTCCAGGTAATTCCATTGCCATAATGTTGATAACTGGTAAATATTGGTTATTTATAATGGTTTTGATTTTTCAAGCAATTTTTTTCAGACCATCTCGTGAATACTTTGATGCACAAAAGGGAAGTTCAAGATCACATTATTCTATCGATGATGAAGAAAGTGCCAAAATAATCTCATCCTCTGTGCCCTTATCTGTTTTGCTTATTCCTTCATTAAAAGAGGTGAATGCTCGCATGGATTTTATTCTAATTTTATTATGGCTTGCTTTTGTTTTGAATTAGTTCGTGATACCAGATAGAGCTGCTTGCACTGTGCTGAATGATATTGGAATGGATGCAACTCTCCACTATTAGAATTGTTATAGATATAATTATTTTTATTTGGACTATTTACTGAATATTTGTTACATATGTTGGAAATACTAAGGCATTAATTTCAGTTGAAATGAGGCAAGATTATGATACACCATTGGCTTTTCTGAAAAAGATTAAAATGATTACTAATCCTACATGACGATTTTTTGTACTCATAGACAGTAGTGCTTTCTGGAAAGAGAAGGAAAATACAAAATGAAAAAGTAATTAAATAACCAGCATCATCTTAAGATGTTATCTCTGGGTTTGGGGGGTGGATTTGGCCTTAGTAAATTAGCTTTAGCAACTTAATTATAGCTAGAATGGATTTGATTAGTTATGAATTCTGTTACAGTATGTTTGTGTTTATTATGTAGGCCATTGCTGATGATCCAGATGGGTTAAGTGTGCAAACTGTTGTCAATGCTCTTGTGAACATGGAGAGGACAAAGCCGCAATCCTGTGATGTTCTTATCAAAAAGTTGCTTCAGCAGTTGGCAAGGTTTGTATTCTAGTAATATTCATCATGCAACGTTTGAGAGGAAATTCAATTCGTATCTCTTATCCATCTTAATTCATAACCCCTAAAAAAACAATTTGCGCAGTTCAAAGGAATCTTCATTAAAGGACCTGCAAGAACTGGCTGGCCAAATATTCAGCAAGACCAAGTTAGCTGAAGAAACCCGAAATGCAGAGCCTGATAACAAGAAGAAACAAAACAAGGAAGTTCATTCAAATAGCAATTTAAGCCCTCTAGCAAGATTTCTTCTCTCAAGGTTTGTAGAAGCTATCATTTACACTGATATATTTAAAAGGGGTGTCTATTGTGACTACTATTTAAATAATTTTTCTATAATTTCTTCAAACTATCAGTTTAACTAATAAAAAAGGATATTTTAGATAAGAATTGGGGTTAAATATGTTTTTATTCCCTATAAATAAGGCAATTTTCATTTTTAATCCAAAAAATTTAAATAATCTATTTATGGTCTCATTTATGAAAATGTTTCACATGCTCTTTCCCCAAAAATCGTCTTTTTTTTTTTTTTTTTTTTTTTTCTTGTTTATGAAAATAAGGATAAACATATGACACTTTCATGAATGAGAAACCAATAGAAGACGATTTATTTTTCTAGAGATTAAAAACGAATGTTATCTTATTTACAAGGATTAAAAATATATTTAATCCTACTATTTAAATAGAAGTAACAATAAATGCATGGAAGTGATAATAAGCACGCCTTAATAAAAGTAATAATTCTTTTGTCGGTGCCTCTTGTCTTTGTTTTTGATACTGGTAGCTTGTTAATGAAATAAATAGCATCACAAATAAAATAACGCTAACACTTTACATTATCTGTGACATGAAATGTGCTTCTGAATGCTTTTTTTTGTTTTACAGATGGCAAGGTCAAACCTCACGGGATCTAAGTCCATCTTGAACGGAGTTAGAAGTTAATTTTTGTGTGGAGTTTTTGTTTCTACATTTATTCTGATTAAATGTACATATGTGGTTATTAATATATTTCTTTTTTGTTTTCTTTATAAAATTTTCCTCATAGTTATAGTGATACCATTGTTGTATAATTAGGGGTGTTTGCTGAGTTACATAAAAAGATGTACCATAATACATTGATTCCTATTTACTAATAGATGTATCTTTGCATTGAGAGGATGAGCCAATTCATGAATTATCTTGTTTTCGCTGATTAAGAAAATTCATCTACTTCTGAATAGTTTGTTTGGTGTTATGTTTTCCTTTTCCTTTTTTTTTTCCTGCGTTTCATTTCACAAATTATGGATTTAATGAAAACTGTCCCATTGTTTGTACTGTCTTAAGAAGGAATGGGTTTTGCATATTTTTTCATAAATAATTTATAACAAGCCTAAATTATTTCTTAATCCTTCCCTCATTCTTTTATCAGTTTTCATCCTTCATTAATTTTCCATCCACACTAATTATTCCTACTATCAAATGGACTTTGTTTTTGCTAATGTGTTAGCTACGTGGTAATCATATGACTTATCGTTTGACAATCGCACAACAAAGTGTTGTATATGTGCTTGTTTTGAAAATTTGTTGTCTTCAAATTTTTTTAATTTCGGATTCAGCCATCATAAAATTCAAATTTTGATTCAGTCCTTAATTTTTGTAAATCACAAAGATGATAATGGAACCATGTAGACTACTCTGATGACCCAAATTAAAATTGGGTATCAGACCCTTTAAGGCACACCTCAATATCCTTTAGCATGTAGTCAAGTTCGAATCCTTGGAATTCGTTTGGAACTCTAATCCAACTTTATTGTTGACAAGGTTTCAAATTTATAACCAAATCATTTATCTTAGAGTTGATTGATAATATTAATGAAGATTATTATTAATCATAATAATATTAATATGATAATTATAATAATAATATTATGATAATAATAATAATAATAATACTTTAATTCATTATGCTTTAGTTGAAAGTTATGATACTATTGATTATTAAACATTATAAGTCATTTGATCTTTTAATTAAATTAATGACACAAAATAATTTATAAATTTAATTTATTTGATTGATTTTTTTATCAATTAAATTATTATAAATCAATTATATAAGAATTTCAAACTAAAATGTTTATATTACCAAGGAGATATAAATGTTGTTTTTTTATTGTATAAAATTTAACTAATTAAATATTATTTTTAATAAAAAAATTAGAAAAAAATATCAATATATTTATATATATATAAATAAAAAATTCAATTTATTAAAAATTTATTCATATATCACATGGATATACGATCTAATTTAGTTAAAAATAACATTACTCTCATATAGTTATGTTTAACATAACATTCAACCACTTACAAATGTCTACCAAGTATTACATCTACATATAAAAACTAGCATTCATTTTTTCTCAATATATTATAGTGAAAGATAAACTGAAAAACGTACAAATCTATATAAAAAAAACTATATCTTTGATAATCGAAAGTATGATGTGGTGACAATTTAACCTTTTAAAAAAAAGAAACTATCAATTTATACATAAATTTGAAAAAATATGATATATTAATTCTGTCATTAAATTTTTATGAGATGATTTTTATTATTAAATTATAATATTTAAAGATTAATTTACATTAAATTATAAAATTTATATATTAATTTGTGATTAAATTGTATGATAAAACTAAAATTACATATTTTTTCATGTTGAAAACAAAATTGACGATTTCTTTTAAAAACTAAATTATCATCATCTTATATGTTAAGGAGACTTAAATAATTATTTATTAAAAAAAAGGAAAATGATTTGAATAACCAAATAAAATTACACTCTTATAAAGATCCTCATCAATATGAAGATAATCATATAAGTGGCCATGAAAATCTCATAAATGATAAGACTGGCATGAGTGGTAGGAGATATAAGTGAGATAGAGAATAAGTAGCTCCCAAGGAGGAAGGCCATGGACAAAGCCAATATAATGGAGGCAACATTCCTCGACAATAGACATATAATTGCGATGATTGATGCTAGAAAAGCCGATATATTCAAGGTTGAAAACATAATGAAGTAGCCGTTTGACATGATTGATTTCGCTTCATATATTGATGAATTGGAAGCTCCATGAGTGAGAGTATTATTATTAGCGGCAGCATCAGTTTGATGAAGTCCACCAGGTGGACTCAGTGCTGATTGATAAGTGGTGGTTGCAATAAGAGTAGCCACTACTAAATAAGCGTTGCGTACGTCCTCAGATATTTGCTCACTCATACGAAACTTGATACTTAGCCATTTGTTCAAAGATATGATTAATAAATGAATGTCCCACCATCTTGGAGTTTTTGTTGCAGCCCAGTTGACTAATTTTTCCTTGAAGTCGTCGTTACTTGCGATGTCTAATGCCGTTTGTGTTGTTTTTTTTTGAAAAGTCAAAGATCAACGGAGCTGAGGAGCAAAAGGAATTTCAGCTGAGAATCTCGCTTGAGCGAGATAT
>JAMLFT010004466.1:0-19517 GCA_026544285.1 Pachyrhizus erosus | reverse complement strand
GATTAAAATAAATAATTTAATATTAAAAAATAAAAACTACAATAAATTCATCATTTAACAATATAAATATGTTAAAGAATAAGATAGAATAATAAAACAAATAATATAAATAAAATAATAGTTAAAATAAATAATACAATTTGAAAATATTAAAAAAAATAAAATATAATAAACTTATTATCTATCATCATCAATATCTTATATAATAAAAAAGTAAATATGAAAAAAAATCCTATCTTATGTAAAAAATAATAATAATAAAATCATACTTTATGAGTGAAAAAAGAAAAAGATATAATAAAATCTTACCTTAAAAAAAATTTAAAAAGTGTAATAAATATTCAAAAATAAAAAGAAAATAAACATAAAAAAACTAGAAACTAATGTTTTGAAAAATATTATTTAAAATAACATTTCAAAAAACACTTTAAATAACAAAAGAAATACTATTTTTCAGAAGAAAATGAAAACCAAGGCTTCTTTGAGTAGGTGTACAACATATAAAAACCATGTCACTTTGACTATACATTCTATAATGGATCTTGCAATGTGAAATATTAATGTTGTGTGGTAAGCATCAAGTCATATTAATGCTGTGTACTACCAAGTCATATATATATATATATATATATGGATGCTAATTTCAATATACACACATCCCTGAGTGTACAGGTCCAAGCACACTCTACATTTTCCATATTAATGTTGCCACATTCAACTAAGCATAAACCAAAATTTGAAACCTACAACTACGAGTTATAAGCAAAGCAAAACCTACTTACATTATAACATCCGATAACAAATGAAAACTGGGAGCGGCATCAAGCTTTAGTAAACATACGAATAAGGCCTTGCCTTGCCTTGCCAATATTTAAAAAATCAAATCAAATAGGAAAAAATTGTGCATGAATGTTTACTCTATCGTGCAGTAGGCTGAGCAATGGATTCATCAATTGAGAGAAAATTCACAGTTGCAGCCAAATCCATAGAACCCATGTTGATTGAAGAATGAACTGAATTTCTTGGCTCATCTGAATTGCCTTCTGCCTCTCTCTCAATAGCAATTGCATCTTGTATCTCCTTCAGAACTTCTGAAATTGATGGCCGCATATGTCCATGTGGTTGAACACACATCAATGCTTTCTCTGCTATTTTCCACATTGATTGTAGGTCATAGTTGTTTTGTAGCACAGGATCAATAATACCTTGTATATCTCCACTCTGAATGTGTAATTTTGCCTGTCAAAAGTTTTAGTTTACATAAAGTAATCCAGTACAATATGGAAATTCTTCAAATCTTAGATAATATAAAAGTTTTGTTAGATATAAGTAAATTTTATGGAAGGATTTTATTTTCTTTCAAAAGCATAATTGGAATATAATAGATATATCCAAAGAACCCTATACCTTCTTTTGCTACTACAAAGTTAGACATGCATTCTAGTGCATGCAACTAAAATTATTTGTTCCCCACATTGTAAAATTGAATACTGTACATTTCAGGAAAAATAAAAAAAAACTTAAAACTTACAAAGGGTTTTGGAATTATAAGCTTACATTTATGCTTAGAACTTACAAAGGATTTTGGAATTATATATTCTACATTTATGCTTCAAAATTCCGTGTTTGTAGGGAAATTAAAATTTAAAACTCACCCACTGGACTATGTTTCGGCAATTAGCACCAAAACTGTCATTAGATATTGCTTCTTGACCAGATATGAGTTCAAGAAGAATTACGCCAAAACTATAAATATCACTCTTGTCAGTAAGCTGCTGGGAAATATAGTACCTGTTGAAAGTTACAATAATAAATAACTTTGTGGTTAATCAGAGTATAGACAACCAACAAATCATAAACAGAAAATTCATGGAAAACAGTGAAGGCCTTACTCAGGATCCAAATATCCTACGGTCCCTCGAACTATGCTAGAAACATGGGAGGCTCCATCCACAGCAAGTTTTGAGAGACCAAAATCTGAAACCTTGGCTCTCATGTGTTTGTCAAGAAGAATGTTGCTACTTTTTAAGTCTCGATGGATGACTGCAGGAACACATCCTGTGTGAAGATATTCAATCCCTGAACAAGCATGAGAACAACACAGTTAGGAGAAGGGCCATAAAAAAGTACTAATACTATCACCTTAAATGATACATAAGCAATATAATATAAACCTTTTGCAGCATCTTCTGCAATCTCAAGGCGCTTCATCCAATTAATACTCCGTCCGTGGGTTAATGGGCCTACAAGAAGTAAGGAATGGTTGAGCATATGGATTTCAGATCCTTGATTTAAATCATTTAGGCTTACATACCGTAAAGATGTTCCTTGAGAGTTCCATTGTGCATGAACTCATAAATAAGCATGCTATTTCCTTCTTCTCGACAATAACCAAGAAGCTGTACCAAGTTTCTGTGATGTATTCTTGAGAGAAGAGTCACCTGGATCAAACAAAAATATAACTATGATATGAATATGTATTTAATGCCAACAGAGTTTAGTAAGAATGTTGAAACTAGTTTTGTCTCTTGTTTGCCTTACTAGTATGAACCCCGTGTGATGCACGGTTCTTTGAGAAATAGTTTTGCTGCACATTATTTTCATATAATGTAATAAAATCTTGACATAGCAAAGTTAAGAAAAAAATATTTGTATAGCTATGAAAGGATTGTCAAATTTTATATTTAGTCATATTTTTTAAAGATTTTTTTTGTAAACTATTTTTAGTGAATATACAATGAGTATTGTTGTTTTTGAATATCAAGATCTTCAATTCTTATACAGACTTCAACTCTTGATACTAAAATATATTGGTCTTAAAAAAAAAACTACATGCCAGTGTGAATAAAAAATTGAGAAACTATATTGAATAGTCTCACCTTATATGCCACTTCTGATTATTAACATCATACACAAACAAAGAAGAGAATCAACTAAAAAGAATTAACTACATATTGAATCTCTTTTTTTTAGGATATTTTTTATTAGCCTCTATCCATGACACAAATATTATTTTCATGTTCCTTTTGTGGACGAGAACATTGTCAATTTATTTTATATAAAGTTTATAACTTGTTGCTTAGACAAGTGTAGACCATTGGATAGGAGACCATTTTTCTAGAATCTAAAACACAAAATTTCTCGACATAAATATATGTGGAGATAAGTACATTCTCAAGTCTCACTTTCAATACCTATAGAGATTTTAAGAACATCTATATTGTTATAAAAAGAAGCATCTACATTAGGTATTGATGATAAAATTTGTGACAAAAGTAAATAGTAATTTCAAAAGAATTATTACTAAAATATAAAATCACATATTTGCTTTAAAATTAATTATACTTATGATTGAAAAATTGAATTGATATTGATTTTGTTAATTGTGAAACTAAATATAATTTTTATAAACATAATTTTGAGTTTGAAATATTGGAGTAATATTAAGTTTTAAAAAAATGAAATAAGTGCTATTTTTTGAAAAAATATTCAGTGTATTAAAAACAATGATTTGCCTATATGTGAGAATGGAATTATCTAAATTCTTCATTGTGAAGAAAAGAATAATGTTTTCATAATATGTAGACAAATAAATAAACAAAAAATATCATGACACATTGGTAGGATAAATAATAACATAGTGAAAAAGTTGTTCTGTTAAATAAAGTAGCTCATACTTTATAAAATAGTTAGTATATTAACAATAATTTATAACTATAATATGATTTATATATTGATACTGATTGTGATTTAAATAATGATATATTTTTTTTTGTGTGACTTTTCCGACATATGATATAGTTATTCATATTTTATGAAAAATTTACATGCATATGAGATAGCTATACAAATAAATTAGTCGTTAGTTATAATATACATTAACTCTCATCTAACACAGTAACACCACAACTTTCTATTCTTGTTGAGACTTGTATGATACCATCAAAATATAAAATACCTTTTATTATGCAAATTAATTTTATCTTATTTTTAAGAAGCATGCGTAACATTCTTAACTTTCTTAAATTTTTATTTCTAACATTTTATAAAAACTAAAAAAATATTCAAAGTTGTATATGAGATATCTAATTTATGTTTAACTTAAATAAATTTTGATCCTTAAAAAATATAATCTTTTTTATTTTAGTTCTTTAAAGTTTTTTTTGTTTCTACTATTAAATACCGTCGTTAAATGATACCATAACAACAATATTGATAGTTTAATAACTTATTATGTCATTAAGAAATTTGACAAGACAATCACATGTAAATTTTTTTTTGCTAAACTATATTTTTAAATTTCTCATTAAAGTCATCAATTGTCTTGAACATATGAAAATTTCAAAAAAAATAATTTCCAAAAAAAATTACATTTAATTGTCATAATTTAATATTATTACTTAATAACAAGGATTAAAACCAAAAGGTAAATCTTTAAAGAACTAAAATAAAATAACTTTAAAGGACTAAAAAAATCTTAATTTTTAGAACCAAAATAACATTTAAGTTTTTATATTTTAAACTCCTTGTTGATCTAATATATGTCAATATTATATTGCACCTTTTCCTTTTATATATGTCAATATATTAAAATAAATATAGATTTTTTATTAAAAAAATTGTTCAAACAAGTCAAAGAGTAATTTTTTTTAGGTTTAAATATTAATTTGATCATTGAAATAGAGTATTTTTAGTCTTGGCCATTTAGATTTTTTTTATTTTGGTCCTTGAAATATAGGATCTTTTTAGTTGTGGTATTTTTATTTTTATTTTTTTGGTCTTTTAAGAATTTTTTTATTTTAATTCTTATTATCAAATAATTTTTTTATTTTAATTCCTATTCTCATTTAAATGATGACATAATAAGGACATTATGTTATCAAAGATTTTGACAAAACAATCATTATAATTTTTTGTCAAATTGTATTTTTAAATCTTTCGTTAACTAGTCTAACGTCATTAATTGTTTTGAACATATAAGAATTTAAAAAGAAAATTTATTAAAAATGAATTACATGTAACAATCTTGTTAGACTTCATGATATCGTAACAATGACTTTGACAAATTAATAATTTATCACATTATTAAAAAGTTTAATAGTTAATATTGTCTAATTAGTTAATGAAATATTTACTTAAAAACACACTTTGACAAAAAAGTTATATGCACTCTTCTTAATGACATAGCAAATCACTAAATTATTAACATCGTTATCATGTCATTATTTAAAACATAACAGAACTAAAACTAAAAAATTACTTGACAATAGAAATTAAAATAAATAAAAATCTTTAAAGGATCAAATTTAAAAAAAATCTAAAGAACCAAAATAAATCAATAAAAAAACCTATCTTTTAAGAATCAAAATCATATTTAAGTTTTTTTTTCTTCTATTACTATATAATATTTCAAAATAAAACTGCCACTTTAAAATAAAAATATAAAATATTAGCATCTAAATTCATTTTAATTTTCTACCACACTTTTCTAAAAAAGAGCAGAAAATTTTTATCCATGAATATGTAATTGGTAATCTTTCATTGTCACAAACACAATTTCAATATAAATTAATAAAATTTATAGCTGTGACTTGCTGGCCCAAATGAAAATAGTGAAAAACAGTGCTCTAAAAGTTAGTTAATTATATATAGAGATTTTGTACCACACTCTTCTAAAAAGAGCAGAAAATTTTTATCCATGAATAAGTAGTTAGTAATCTTTCATTGTCACAAACACTAATTCAATATAAAATAATAAAAAATTATAACTGTGACTTGCTGACCCAAATGAAGAAAAGTCATAAAAATTAATAAAATATTGTAACACTGATGAATAGTGAAAACCAGTGCTCTAAAAGTTGGTTGATTATATATAACTAAGCAAATTAAGCTGGGATAGCTGCAACGTTGGATTACCAAAAGAGGTTTATAAAATGAAGGTTACCTCATTGGAGAACTCTCGTTTTCCCTGATAGGAATTACTGGTTAGAACTTTAACAGCTATCTCTTTTCCATCTTCCAGTTGCCCATAATAAACAACTCCAAAACCTCCAGAACCAATTTTTTTCTCAAAATTATTTGTAGAATTTTCAATTTCAGTAAGGCTGTAGCAATGTGCAGCTTCTGAAAACCCAATGCTTTTAGAAGAATCCATACTTTGAGAAGGGTGAGAAACAAGGCTATCTGTAAAGAGTGTAAACAAATATATCACATTCTGCCATCTCAAAAATCTCAGAAAGAAATACTAAATAATTTTGATTCAGAATCCTACTTTGTTCGACATATTTTCTCTTTCCTTTACGCATAACCAAGCACGATATAATAGTAGCCAAAAGTAGAACCGCAGCCCCAACTGCTGAACCAATAATTACATACAAGTGACTATTTTTTCTGCTACCTTTATGAAGATTAATGTTTCCAGTGTAGCTGTTGAGGAGCAAAACAAAAGTAGTTGTCATTATGTGAAAATGGTGATGAGGGTATTAGAAAATCTGGACAAAAGGGATGAGAATGAACCTAGAACAAATATATTGATCAGTTTGAAATTTGAAGTATTAGCATTTCAGGGAAAAAATCCAGAATGTAAAATATACTACTGAAGGAATGTCAAAATAGCTGACACATACTACATTTATTTAAGCAACATGATCAGAATTCAGAAACCATAAGATTAAGCAAAAACATCTAAAAGAGAGGTGAGGATAAGCATGAAAAGAACAAATAAAGAAAGCCAGGAAAGGAGAACAATGCAACATGGACGTTGATAGCATACTAGAAATATAAGGTACAATTAATGTATACAAAATTCAAACAAAAAAAAAAGCACCTATGTATAAATCTGACTACAGTACAAAATTAGCTTTCTACTTAACTGATAACAAGATGGATGTCGGTTTCTCTTGTTATAAAGCAACCATTTTATTTCATGGTGTAATACATATTTAACACAGTGGACGAAGCCATTTGCAAAGACTAAAATCTAGAAAAAAAATAATTGAATTGAACAGAGCAGAACAATGCAGAAGCCTCGACTATATCTTTTGTATATATTCATTAATTCTCCTAAGATGCAACATGCAAATAATCTCCTCCACTTTTGCACGTGTAATGCTGCATTATATTTAAGTTCAAGTTAAAAAAGGTACTCACTTCAAAACCAAAAGATTACTCAGAAGATCTGATGGTACAGTTCCGGATAACATATTATTTTGGGCATACCTACAACCATTGCAAGTGTTATAAAAATTGTATCAAAATAAACAGGGTATTTAGCATAATAGCTTGAATACTGTCTAAACAGAAAGGTACTTATTGCAATGACTGTTGCTAAGCTCATAAGTCATATTTGGATTTATCAAAAGTATACCAATTTTCAATTTGATCAAACAAAATAAATTCCAGGTAGCTTACAGTTCCCTCAAATTTGGAAGGTTTGCCAAAGAGGTTGGGAGTGCACCTGTCAACTGATTGTTTTCAAGATGACTGCAGGAGAAAAAGGTTCTAGTTTACTGAAAACTACAAAGAAACAAATAATATAGGAAGAACCTATCAGCAATTACATGATCTTTAAGTCCATGCATCCTGTGAAATCTGGTATTGGGCCAGTCAACATATTACCATCAAGCCTTCTGCATCCATGAATCAAATCATCATGCCACCAGCCACAAGTTTAATAGATTAGAAGCAAAATAAGAAAGCAATATAAAACCTACAGTTCAACGAGACCAGTCAATTTGGTTATGTCCAAAGGAATATTGCCTGTCAAGTTTTTACTAGACAACAAACTGCCGCCGCCACCAATACAAAGTAATCTTTATCAGATCACTTGAATACACATATAGACAAAATATAAACCTTAAAACATATAGACCATTACACTGAAACAATTTTTGGCTGTTGATCAGAACTACAACGGACCCATGACCATGGAACAGGTAGGCATGGGTCACCCCCTTCTTGTGCCCAATCTGCTGACAAGTAGTGTGAAAGTACACCAGATATAACTTCTCCTGCAAAACATCCAATCCAAGTACAAAAAATTAGGATGCTTAAAAAAGGATTAACTTAAAACAAATAGCATTGCAATATACATGTTTACTACTTCCAATCCTTATTATAAGGTTCAATTAACTAATAAAGAATTTGGTTAATTTAGTGAAAAACATTAAATTTGTCTTAAATTAATATTTTTTCCAAAACTATCCTTTGAACAAAACTAACAAATGTTAATGAGACATGTTTCTTCCACTATTACGTTATTATAGAACTAACTTTAATGAAGAACATTTTTGTGAAAAAAATAATTAATGTAAGAGATATTTTAAATTGGATCTAATAAAAAGGATCAAACCATACTTTTAATTTATATCTTATAATAAGGACCGGAGATAATATTGTATAGTTACACACTTGCACGACAGTCACAAGTTAACCAAACAACATATCATATGGTATACACTTACCATCAGGAGAGCCACCATTTTTCTCCAAATACTCATTAATCTCCATAGCATTTAAAAGAGGGCCCCTGGAAGAATCAGATGTTTTGGCAAATTTAAAAGACAAAACAAAGGGTAGGGATAAATTGGTATATCCTGGTTCATATAGGCGATATTTTCCTGGAGCATTTTCTTCAATATTTACCACGGCCTTACTAATATCCGAATGACCTGGAAGTACTAGCCTGAATTTTCTGGATTCATTTTCAGCCAAATCTTCAATCTCTGCAAAATAGGTGACTGCCCATGCCATACCAGGAAAACCATCCAAGTTCAACCGGTAAGTTAGAGATCCGTTTGTGCCCACCACAGCAGTCTGCATTACTTTCATTGGTGGCATTTCATCACGGTTAACATCAATTGATTTGTTGGTGGAAATTTTCCTAGTTCCGGCGGCAACATCAACAAGATAATTTGCCTTTTTGACAGAATCTGACTCCCAAATTCTGTCAAACGGGTCATCAGGATACCTGATATGGCAGAAATACACTTAATGAATGAAAAGAAACTTCTTCAAAACCACAAGAGCTAACACTGACTATGTAGTAAACATGCTATTAGAGATATAATCTGTGTGTTAAGTAATTCTTTTCTACAAAGGTGTTTACAAAAGTCAGATATTTGTGATTTATCTAGTGAAAACAAGAAAATATAATCTGTGTTAAGAAATCTGTGTATGCTAACACATGCACACACCCAAAGTATCATAGTTTGCCAAATGAAATGGTTTCCTGGCTGATTCAGGAGTAGTTGGTAACATTATCTGATTTCAATCACCGACTTCATAGTAGTACATATATTTTGTGATATACTTAAGAAAATGAGTTTGTGACAGAGCATGCTATGAATCAACAGACAGAGTTAACATAATTAACATAATACCTGATTGGGGCATCACTGTCAGCACCAAAATTTATCCTTGCAGAGACACTGAGGTAAGTGTGTTCCTCAGTGTATGTATAATAAACTGAACCATTGAATTGCCGGAGTTCAAGTGTAGATATGAATGGTTTCCCAGTTGTTGCATTTGATAAACATACACTCACGGTAGGACTTAAAGCCAAAAATATAAGTTCTCTGGTTTCTATAGTGTTAGCATCAGATATAACAATAGTCGACCAATGAGTAGCACCAACAAAAATGTCAAATTTTGGATAAACATTATTTGCATCAAAGTTTCCATACAAGAATGTAGCTCTCAGTAAGTACCTTGTCCTACTAACAACATCAAGTGTATAGCAGTATTTTCTGGAATCAGTGGGGAAATGTCGTAGTGTTGTGTATTGCTTCCGTTTCTCATTGGGAACGGATATAGTGCTTATTTCTCCGTACCTAAGTTTATCATCAGGAGTCCATTTAAGACCTATATTATCTGTGAAATTTTCTTTACCACCACAATCCAAACTTACAAAACCTGCAAAACACATCATACTTTGTCACCAAATAGCAGCACACATGAAGTGAATTAATTGTACAGACAATTTTAGATCCAATAGTCAAACCAAGTAAATATTAGACAATAGTCAATTGAGAGTTGAGATAAATGAAAAATCTAACTACACAATGATACTTTAAAAGAAGTTTGCAAAATAATGATAGCAATTATATAAAGATCCATTTAACAAAAATAAGTAATAACCAATCTTATGATCTACACAACCACTACAGGTTCCATGAAACAAACAATCTTCAATCATGAAGAATTGCTTATGATAACGGATGGTTAATCTCTGTTTTAATTTGACATCACGGATGGCATTTAATTACTGTTAATTAAGTTAAGTACATCTTGCCAGCTACTAATTTAACACTGCTAGAAACATGATTTAAGAACCTCCACGTGCACCCTTGCACCAAAAACAACGGATTAAGGGAAAACACACACCAAGATTGAAAATTTTAAGGGTTTTATATGACTCATAATTAGTGGCAGCAATAGCCATCCAAGTAAAACTGAAAAAAAACATGAATAAAAACCATTAGGGCTGGATCACTGTCTTCCATTACTTAGTTTATGTACTTGATTATGGAACATGATATACATGCTTAGTTATGGCACTCAGTATTTTGAATCACATACAAAAAGATTTAATTTTAGAACTGAAAGACAAGTGAGTTGCCAAAACAGTTCTGAAAATTGAGGTGGCCGCCCAAAGAAGAGAACATCTAAGAAGTAAAGATTAAAAAGGACACAACGTGAAAACATTACAAAAGAAAACAGGGAAAATGGGAAGCAATATCAAGAAACCAAGAACCAATGCCAGAGAACAGAGGTTACAGAGCACAAGGACAAACACTAAAACAAGAGACCCTTTATATTTTCAATGCAGAAACCAGAGCTAGAGCAGAAAAAGACTCAATTTTTATGGAAACCAGTTGAAGGGTAGAAAGGGAACTTGAAACAAACAAAAGCAAAGAAGAGGGTACCTGGCATCTGAGCAGAAGAAAGGTGCAAGAGAAGCAGCAGCACGAGTGAGAAAGAGGACAAGAAGAAGAACGGTACCCTATTCTCCATTTCTTCTCCAATAAGGTTTCTACAAAGAACACCATACCATAAAAAAAAAAATGGTTCAACTAAGCAGAGAAAGCGACTTCAGAGGATACTGAAATAGAAGCTTGTGTTAATTTGTCACACTGAACAATAAACCAAGCGAGAGATACGGAAACAACAAACATACCTGCCCGATCTTTTACTATTTTTTTTAAATATGCGGAACGATGATTAGATAAAATCCGTTATCATTAAATCTAAGTGTAAAAAATAAGTAGATAAATATATTCCAGTAGTAAAGGGTGAAGTTCAGATTCTGCATGTGCTAGGAGTTAGCATACTATGACACAGTTTTCAGGACCTGCGGAAAGTGGGACCTGTGGACCTGAGGCTAGACGACAGAGGGTCTCTTGTGAGGACCCGCATAAAGTTGCACTGGAACCATTATTTTAACAATTTAGTTTTTCTACAAAGTGCAAATTCTCTTGGTACAATTTAGGGAATGAGAAGTTGTGAAATTTTGCGGATCTTATAATATTATATTTCCTCCCATTTTAATCATAATTTTGTACATTTATATGAAAAATGTATATTAAATGTTGTTTAAAAATTAAAAAATTATAATATATTTTTCAAAAATAATAATAAATATATTGTTGTTAAAAACTAATAGAGAAAAAAATTAGTTAATGTAAAAAATCATTTAATTAATTTATTTGTTTTTACTTTCATTTTCACTCATCCAGTTAAGTAAAGAGATTTTTTTTTTATCTATAATATGTAAAAATATTAAAAATTATCTAGAAATGGACATGTCTTAATATTCGGTGCCATCTTTTCACTCTGCTTTTTCTCCATCCTATATTATTTTTGTTAATATATTTATATTTTTTTTCACTGACCATGCTATGCACAAGTTTACTGTGTTAATTTCTATCAATTCAAAATAACACATATTTTTTACTTTTTTTTTATTATTCTCTTTAACAAAATATTAAAGAATTATGTCTTTTAATTAAGAATAGAAGTTTATTTCCCTATGAAATTAGAATCCAAAAAATTTAGCAAATTAGTTACTTAAAACAAATTAAGAATAAATTGCATTATACTCATTTTTAAAATTTCTAAGTGAAATTGAATAAAGCTTAACTCCAACACTTTAATCAGTTGAATTAAATTTTTTCCTTTTGTGTTGTTTGTGCGTTATGTCTTGGAAAAATATTTCAATGAATTTCCTACTTTTGATAATTGTCATTCACCGGGTTAATCCTTACTTCTATTTGTGTATTTTTACTAATAACTACTTTTTAAACTAGTTGTTAATTATTGATCTCTAAAAGTGATACTTGTTATCATATTATATTATTTTATGACTAAAATCTATTTTTAATTTCTATAATTTTATGATTGTGTCATTATATTTTTTTAAATATTATATATTTAACTTTTAAATTTTAATAATTTTAATTTATTATTTATTTGTTGTTATTTTTTAATAAAAAATATTAATATAATATATAAATAATGACATGATATTAATATATTTTAATATACACGTTATTTATCATGTTAATACATTAGTATATTTATAATTTTTATTAAAAAAATTGATTTTAGATCAATGATAAATCAAAATTATTAAATTTTAAAAATATAAAAATTAAATATAAAATAAGATTTTTAAAAGATTATAATTATATAATTATATCATTATAATAAATAAAATTACATTTAAGTCTTTATTTATTCATTTATAATTGTAACAATCCAATATATTTATTGGGTTCTTATATTGATTAGATAGTGATGATTTGGTTTTATGGTTTAATCCTTGACTTCTCCATCCATTTTTGTGATTTATAAATAAAGTTAATTATTTTTTTATATATTTTTTAGTTTTCTTTGTACAATTTTTCTTGGGGCATAGAGTGAGGGATGGACAAAAGAATTGAATTATAAACAAAGTTCGAACAAATTAAATTGAATTGCATAATAATTTAAGCAAACTAAATTGTATAATAATTTAAATTAATTAAATTGAACTGAATTATTTTAAATTAATTTAAATTATTTTTAACTATTTGAATTGTTGTTAATAAATATATTTTTTAAGCATATTTTTATTTTTTAATCATAAATTACAATTTAACTTAAATAATTCAATTTATAAATTTATTTTAATTCAAGTAATACAGTTTATAATTTCAGTTTAATTTTTAAAATTAAACTTAAGAATAATTTAATTTAATTTTTATTTAAAATAGTTCAATTTTGTTAACACAGTTCAATTTAATTTAACATTAACTCAATTCAATTCAAGTTAGTTTTAACAGCTCTATATTCAGGATTGATGGTAGTCTTTTTCATCCTTGTTCTTGATTTTTGTTGTTTCTTATTTGTGATTAATGACGATATATTTAATTAAATTTATCAACTTAATCTAAGATTTTTTTATATTTGTAAGAATTAAAATTAATATAAAAATTTATAATAATTAATGTATTTTTCTTTATCAAATTATTTAATTAATTTTATATTTTTTTATAATTATATTATTGATATATATATATATAGGGTTGATCAATCCTATATATTAACAGAATGAATGATTGCTTACTTAAAAAATCAAGTTAAACACCTACCCAAAAAAAGATTACTCCATGTAAACGGTCATTTTTGTGACGTTACTTCTATCTTTTATTTTTTTAAAATTGTTATCAAGTTTATTTCTTAATAATAAAACATAACACTAATTGAGTGATTAATCTCTGATCTCACATTAATATTTTGTATTATCAAAAGGTTAATATCAATTCATATATTAATATAAAGTTAATATCAATTTATTTATTAAATTAAAAGTTCATTAATTATGTTTTTACATTTCATTCATATCAAGAAAATTGTGATATATTTTATAATTGAGAGAATAGGTTAAAGTTTAATTTTTAAAATGATAGATAGTGTTGTGTAACTTTTATATCTTTCAAAAATATCTCACAACATTTTCTAATACAAATAAATCAAATGGGAGGAGAAACCAATATCAGGTATAAGAGCAACTTCAACAAAAGCGATATTCTTACACAAGTAATTGAGTAATTCAAGTGTATCAAAATTTTCATTAGAGGGCAATTTTTAGTGAGAACCACTTTTATTTTTTAGGTCAAAATAGTGAGACCCATTTGTGTTAAGAGATTTTTAACACCGTATGTTATTTGAGTAATTAGATACAATGTTTTGTTTTATATTTTTTTTACACTTTTCATAATGTTATTTCATTTTTACTATTTTAAGTAATTCAAGTAATTATTTTTCTCATTTTAAAAAAGTAATACTTTTGCTCAAAGCCAGTAATTCTTCTAAATATTTTACATGATATTGAAGGCCCGAAAAAAATAGCAAGCAACGATCAACCTATTAAATTGTTTTAATTGTTGTTTAATCATTTGTGTGTTATTAGTTCCTAGTGTGATATAAAGTGGGAGAATAACTGTGAAGATGCGTTTTATAGAAAAAAGAGAAATATAATAGATAAAATAAAAATAAAATAAAATAAAATAATTATTATTATTATTATAATAATAAGTAAAAATTAAAATTGTTTAAAATAATTTAAAAATAATACAATAAATTTTATTATTTTTATCTTATTTTTTTATCTCTCAAATATTTTAAAATATGTTCATCCTCTCGTCCTCCTTAATTTCACCTGTACCAAACACAGGATCATTAAAACTCTCCTGAAAAGACTATTTCTGAGACTCAAGACATAAAATAATAATATAATACGAAAACATTTTAATGTGAAATTCAAGAAGAAAATTTAATGAGTCGTACGGAAAAAATTATTTCACATTACCAGAAAGTGAATATATATATATATATATATATATTACATATAGAATAGAAAGTCATGTAAGTAGCTTAAATGAAAATGTCTAACGGAAAGAACTTGTATAAGAAATTGATAAGTAAATGACCCAACAATCAAATAAGCTAAAAAGTTAGTGAAAAATTGAAACATAGTTGAATGTTAAAAAGCCAGTTAATATGTAAAAATTTGTAACGGGTAGCTTCAAATTATTTAATTAAATTATAAGTATTTAATAAAATTTTGTGTTAAAATAGTTAATAAATATAAAATAATTAAAAACATACATGTTTGTATGATATTTTTATGTAAATTTTAATTTTATTTTATTGATAAAAATATATTAGGGAGTATTTATATTTTTAATTTATCTTAAACTCCAGTAATTTTTTACTTAATGATTAATTATTTTAATTATATGATTTAATTTCAATTAATACTTTTTTTCATATTTTGTATCCTATTATTTATCTTATACTACATCTTAAAGTATTTTTAATTAAATTTAAAATAACATACTTTTATATTTATATCATATATTCATAAAATTAATTAATGTAATATAATGATTAAAATATAAAATTAAAAAAATATTGTGAATATTCTAATGGTTAAAAAATAATTTGATGTAAAAATATTCAAAATTAATAAAGAATAAAATTAACATGTTATTTATCAATATAAATATATTAAAGTATAAATCAAAATAATAAAAAATTTATAAATAGTATAATATATAAAATAAATGGTATCTTATAAAAGTATTAAAATAATAATAACAAATTTATTATTTATTATTTGTTATTTATTATTATCAATACCTTATATGATAAAAGGATAAAATTAAGAAAGTTTAACTTTTTATTTTGATGTACAATGATGGTAATAAGGTTCAAACCTAAAAATTTATGCAACTTATCATGTCTTATGTAAAAAAAGTTAAATTTAATAAAATCATATCTTATGAGTGGAAACAGAGAAACAAAAAATAATAAAATAAAATCCTACTTTATATAAAGAAGAATAAAAATGAAAGTTAATAAATATTTTAAGGATACAAAGAGAATAAATATAAAAAAATTAGTATTTTAAAGTAACATCTCAAAAAATATTACAGATTAATAAAAAAAACTTGTTTATCAAACAATGTTAATAAAGGTCAAACAAAATTTTTAACTAGTTAAAATGGTAAATAAAAACATAACCTATATAGCATGAATTAGATTAATGATTAACCTTCGAAAAAAGATAATGAAGTTGAACTCTATTAATATGGGTGTTAATTTGCTCAATTAGGTTATAGAAATTATGGACTCTAGCATAATATCTATAAATATGAAAATTTTTGATGATTTTGTTTAATTTTTCTAAAGTATGATATCTATTAGTTTTGAAAGTAATTGATACGAATAATAATAAGGTAAGACATAGACATGTAATAATCACCTACAACTCACCATAGCATGTAAAAAATTTTCTCATATCTACCTCCATACTCATGTGAGTATCCATTAAGTGGATATTTGCAAATGTTATCAGTGTCCCACAAATCTATAAATATTTATTAAAAGATAAAAATTAATTTAAAAATGCTTTAATCATTTTGACAAATTTTTAAAAAATAGTTTAAAGAAAAAAAAAGTAAAAATTTTATGTTAATTATTAACAAGTAAAAAAATTAGGGCAAATTTTTTGCAGTATTGTACTATTATATATTTAAGTAATACGATAACAAGTAATAGAGGATAGCTGCAAATACAAGTACCTTGATGTCCACCCTTATCTTGTTAATAAACAACTAGTAAAAGTATTCATTTAAACTATTCACATGTATCAATTAAACCACTTATCTTTTATTTATTACAAATTTTATTTGCATATATCTAAAAGTATGGATATTTTTATCATCCCTATTTATGGATAACCTTTTTTTATGTGTTTTATTTTTTCTACCCAAAAAATTATAAAACAAATAAATATACTTATATTATTTGAAATCAATTATGGTGTTGTTAAGGATGCACAATGTCGATGTGTGCCTGCGAGAGCAAAAGACATTAAGGTGATAAGGCACGCAAAAAGGTTTCGACAATGAGAGTGATGAGACAGGCAAAAGAATTTTGTAAAATAAAAAAAAAATCAAACAAGTTAGTGAAGATAAAATGAAAAAAGAAAAAATAAAGTTAGGAGTTTATAAGCTATAAGCTAGTTGAAATAACTTGTTTTATTAAACTAACTTATAAACTAGTCAAAGTAGCTTGTATGTTCTTAAAACGACTTGTCAAATACCTTTTAAATCTCAATCTATTTTTTTTAATTTGACCACAACAGTAAAAATATAATATTATAATATTTAATAATAATGATATATATTAAAATTAGGCTAAACATTTTAATTGTAGTTTGATTTTCATATATTGTCATTATAAAAACTTTACTAGATAATTAGAAATCATGATAGTTATAACTTGTGATTAAATGACAATGTAATAGTTCTTTACATTATCAATGCATAGGTTATTAATTTTTAAATATATGTGTGTGTGCGTTTTAATTAAATGAACAACTTAAGGAAAGTATTTACTTTGTTGATGGCTAATCTCTGTTATAAGACTTATCTGATCATTTTTAGTAAGGTTTACTTTTCTAACTATATTTTTTCTTTCGTAAGATTCAAATCCAATACTTTACTTAAAAGATCTAAGCATAGTGCTACTCAAACCAACAACACATTGGCAACTCACCCATCCATACTTGTTTTTATTAATCTTTTATTATTTTTCTTCTCATAAAAAAACTAATTTTCTTACATTCCTTTTTTACATTTTTTATACATGAGATATTTATTTTTAAGGTTTAATATCTTTTTGATCTATAAACATTTTAATTTTTTTATTTTTAGGTCTATAATCAAAATTCTAGTTTGTCATAGTCTCTAAACTTTTTTCCCTTAACATTTTTTGTCCATGTCGTCAAGTATCATCATTAAGTGATGATGTGGTAGTCACATTGACAATCATGTCATCAATTACAAACGATGTGACATTCATGTGCAAACTTTTTAGTAAACTATATTTTTAATATCTCATGTTTTCATCAAATTAGCCTCTTGACATTTTTTGGCTGATTTTAATCCTTCATCTTTTAGTCCCTCAACATTTTTTGACTAATCTTATTTCTGTAATTATATTAATAATTATTTTTAGCTCCTCCCATCAAATATAACCATTAAGTGATGATATGACAGTCACATGACTTTCTATTTGGGATGCTAGTTTGGCACAATAGTCACGTGGTAAAATGTCTAATTGAAATATTTTATAGTGATTCTAAAGTGCTACAAATTTTCAACAATGTAAAAATACCAAAAAAGAATTCGAATTTTTGAAAAAATAATAAAGGATATATAGTAAGCAAAATTAACAACCCATAATACATAATAAATAATTCACTTGAAAAATATTGCAACATTGGAACCCTTCTTCGTCACCTTGCTTTCTTGCCATCATCAACACCTTATGTTCACCTTCTTTGTATTGTGTTACTAGTGGAGAAAAATGGTTTGTGGAAACAAAATTAAAATAGAAGGGTTTAACGATTGTTTGAAAATGAAGTGAATGATTAGGGTTTGGAAGAGTTTAGAGATTGAGGGTTCTTTGATTTTAGTGCTTAGGATTTTGATTTACAGGTTATGTGATCTGTGATTTTTCTTATCATTGCTAACTTTGCTTACTTTGCACTGTTGATTTTGTGTTTACCATAGTTTAATGGGTTGTCAATTTGTGTATTAAGGTTTGTTGATTTTGCTTTGTGCATCTCTTTCTCAATTTTGTTCTTCATTTTTTCAAACCTTTTTTTTTTTTTGGCAATTTTAAACTACTAAAAATTTATAGTATCTTACGATCGTTATAAAATATCCTGAACAAAAAATATTTTAGCATATGACCATTATATCAAACTAGTAGCAATATGGAAAAACACATGATTGTCACATCGTCACTTAACAAATATATTTTATGGAAAGAACTTAAAACAATTTGAAGAATTAAGATTGGTAAAATTCATAGAGGGACTAAAAATTAATTTTGTGAAAAGATAAACGGTCAATGCCAATTGTTGAAGTAATAAAAGTGAATTTTAGAAAAAAGATAAGGGGCTAAAAACATTTTATAAAAAAACTTACATGTGAATGTTATGTCAAAGTAGTCGATAATGTGATAACCCACATGACTGTTAATATGACAAAAAATATTGATAAGAAAAAAGTTCAACATTAAGAACGTGAAATTTTTTGTTAAAGACTAAAAAGATATTTAACTTGTTTTTATTTCTTTTATCCTTTATTATCATATTTCTCATAGTTTTAAAACTTGAACTAAACCAACTAGTTTAACTAGTTTGATTAGGAACCAGTCTAGTGACCAATTTGGTTGCTTGAAAAAATTAAAGAATTTCACTAGTAAAAATTGATCAAATTGATAAAAAAAAAAAAAAAACTGGTTAAAATTGGTCAAAAATCAATGTAAAAAACAAAAAATTTTCAACTTTTTTAATTTTCTACCTTTTAAGTTTTTTTTTAAATATAATATAAAATATTTTAAAGATAAATAAAAATACATATTTAATAAAAATTTAAAAGGGTATAAATTATTTT
>JAMLFT010004465.1:0-19520 GCA_026544285.1 Pachyrhizus erosus | reverse complement strand
TAATAATTTTAAAAAAATAAAATAAATGTATATATATATAACCAAAACTAAAAAAATTATATTTTGAAGGATTAAATTGATATTTAAACCTTAAAATAATGGTTGATTAAAAATATGTTAATTGACTAATTCAAACAATACAATTATCATTAAATGTGATATGGAGAAAAAAAATTGTATTTAAAAGGATTTATGTTTGTTAAGATAAATTTTGAAAATAATAAAAATAAAATACAAATACTTTTAAAAAAATATAAAATTTATTAAATAAAAATATTGATAATAAACAATTAAAAATTATCAAAAAGTGAAAAAATAAGACAACATTTTAAAAATAAAAAATAAAAATATTGAAATGCATATAAATAATGTTTAAAAATATGAAATTACAAAAAGTAATTTTTAAGAAAAATGTGAAAACGTTGACAATAATAAAAATTTTAAAAATTAAAATGAAGTAAAGAAAATATAATGATCATTAGAAAAAAAATGAAGTTAAAATATATGAAAAGGAACAAATACGATAAGGTTTAACACGAAAGAAATGTAAAAAAAAATTATTGATAACGTGTTTTTTGAAAATGATGAAAATATTTAAAAGCATGATATCATAATTTTATAAAAAACCAAATTTTTATAAACTTTTAAAACATTCAAAATACAGATAAAAATTTAGATAAAATATATCATAAAATTAAGTTTAAATTTTAATAAAACACAATAATGATCATTGACAGTAACTTTTATATTTAGAATTAAAAAATATTTTTTTAAGTTTATTATTATTATTATTTTGAAAAAAATACAATATCATTGTAGTACATTTTTATTGTAATTTTTTTAATAATTTTTTAATCAAAATTTTTATTTTTAATTGAGTTTTTATCGAGTTAACAATATAGTTTTGGTTCAATTATAACTTTGATCTATTATATTTTTTATTTTTTATTCGTGTCTTTTATATTTTTTTTTTTTTTATTCTTTATGTTTGAAAATGAGTTTAAAATGAATATTTCATCTATTAGTAGTGGTACAACTTTAATTTTATTATATTTTTTATAATTTATTTTTTTACAACTTAAAATTGTAAAAAAAAAATCTTATCTTTAGCATTTAATAAATATTAAATAATTTTAAGATAATTAATAACAACTCGAAATTACTTTTTCAAATAAGATCAAAATCTTTTCCACAAACTTTAACAATCCAATCAATTTAAAGTTCCACAAAGTCATTGTCATAATTTTTCTTTTGGATCCTATTATCATTGTAGTCTAAAGCCTAAAAGAATAATGAGATTCTTTAGGTCATTCTTATACAAACACCGTTGTCATAAAGATGATTTAATTTCATACATAAAAACTCATAATTATTAATAAAGAAAGATATAGATGAGGGAAGATGAAGAATTACAGCAACAACGATATTCATTGAAGACACTAGCATGACAAAAAAACATGAAACATGTGTGTGCACCTTAGATTGATGGTGGTTTCTCTTCCTCCTCCACCATCACTACCATATCCTTCTCCTCGAAACTTTTGTTGGACCTTTCATTGTGTCTCCAAATCCCTTGAAGTCACATTAACCCCTCCCTAAAAAAATATACAAATTCGTTATTAAGTTGATAGAGAAAAAGTTGTTTTCACATATCCAAACTAGAGACTCTTCCACTATAAAATTATTGTTTCTTTGCACACTTTCAAACCTTGTTATTTGCTCTTATCCTCAATGTCTTAAAATGCCATGACATTGCTCTTTGCACCAAACCCTCCCTCTCAATCATGACATGCTCATTCTGTTACACAAACACTTTTTTTTAGAAATTTTTCTTGCAATTTTTATTCAAAATTAATTTATTATGAATGTAGAGTTAGCCCAATCAACAAATTGTTAATTATCCTAGTTTTAAACTCCTTATAGTTGATGATGGTGTTACATGTCAATTTTTTTTTCTTAATGCACTTGTATTTTTCAAGTAATTTTTCTAATATTTAAAATATATTTATCCTTATTTTGGTCTAGTTTTTTTCATAACAATTTAGGTTGGAGCTTAATTTGACACAATCTTATACATTGGGGTTACAAGCCTATGTGTTTTTTGTGTGCGAAGTTGGATACAAGGGACAAGTTCTACAATGGTAAGAAGATTGACTTCATCATTGTGGCAGTGATTGCATTTACTCCATCTTTTGTACAATGTAGCGTGTCAACATTGACATTGACAAAACTCTCTTTAGGTTTAGGCCATTTGAGTTGGGATTTGAGGAACATGTTTTTCATTAATTAATTCTCCAGGCTGTTTCTTATGAAATTATAATCGCATTCTTCATCAATAATGATTTTTTATTTGGTCAACATCTAATTTCTCCCACCTATAATCTAGTTCTTCTATTCCTCTCTCTAAGTGTAAATGAAAAAAAAATTATTTCATTTTATCAAAATTATTTAATTGTAAAAATATATGACTATTGATGTTTTGATTTTTTATTATTATTTTTTAATTTGGATATTTCTATGGTTTGTTTTGGATTTTTTTTTTGCAAGAACAACCTTTGGATCCAATAACAAATTTGAGAGTCAATGTAGTTTTAGTAGCAAATCTAAATCTATAAAATTAGATTTATGTCATTGATATAATTATTTATTTGAGGGGTGTATTAGGTATTAGGTTGAGGTTTTAAAAAATTAGTTTAGCATAAAAAAACTTGTGAAATTTAAATCATTTTATATGGATGTAATGATTTATAAGTTTTTTTTTTAAGACTTATGATTAAAATTTTGTATAGTTTGAATTTTAATAAATTTATAATATACAAATTTATAAGATTTAAAAGGACTTTACAAATTGATAAGATTTAAAAGAATTTTATAAAAATATTCAAAATTACACAAATTCATGAAAAATATAACAAATAAATGATAAAATTTGAATAAAAAACAACAAAATAAATATAATTGTTTAATTTTTTAGTAATTAATTGATTCTAGCTTGTTATTCTATAACTTTTAATGCACTAACATTTTGCCATTATTGTTCTTAAATATAAATAAATTCAAAATTATAATATTTTGTTAACTGATAATAGTAAAAATTTGTTGATTGACTTAATTGAAAAATTATTAAAACAGTTAATCTGAAAAAAATTAGAATGATTACTTTTATCTTTTTGTAGAAAAAATGGGTAGAATTGAAAATAAGAGATGACTAATTAATCTATTAATATTGTCACTATTAAGAAAGAGATATATAAAATATGTATGTTGAAAAAAAAGAAAATCTAGAATAAAAGGATAATATTTTTTCAAGTTTTTTGGTGGAATTATTAGATAATATTTATACAAATAATTAAAAAGTCAAATAAAATCTATTATAATTTAATCTATAAAATAATCTATTAAAATCTGTATAATTTTAAATATTATGAGATTTTTTTAAATTTATTAAAAATCTTAATCAAATACTATAAAATTCTGTTGAAATCAATAAAAATCATGATAACATTGATTAAATATTATAAGATTTTTTTATTTTATTAAAAAGTCTTGATTAAATATCACTAGAATTTTTATAAAAATAATTTTTTAAAAATATTTTAAAATCCTAATTAAATACATCCTCTTCTATTTTATTATGGACAAAGATTAATGAACTTTCATGGAACGATACTCTTGATTTTGTTTTCAACGAAGGAGTGGTTAGGTTAGAGAAGGAAGAATAGTTACTGGTTGGGTTTATTAAGGAAAAAAAAGTATTATTTTAAGATGTTTCCATATGTATCCCCATTTACTAATTTTACTAATTTTAGCAGTTGATTATAAAAAGTTGATATCTAATACACCATATTTATTTTTCACAAAGGGGATTTGTTGAGATTCCCACTCTAACATCTGTCAAATATAAAATATAACAATTTTTGATGAATTTTAACTGTAAAAAATTATTTGATATCTATTAAATGTTTAAAACAAACAATTGTTATCAATTTTAAACTGTAAAAAAATATAAAACAAAATAATAATAAATTCAACACCACATAATCATTAATAGTGCAAATGGATAATTTTAAATCTATTATAAACATAAAATACTAAAACAAAATTTTTAAAAATAAAAAAATAAAAAATAAAAAACAAAAACATAATATACCAAAATAATATCTTATCCTATAATTTATTTCAACCGACCACTTGATGAACTAATTTTCCCATTTGATTTGCTCCGACTGATTTGGTAAATAACCTAACATATAATAAGCTAACAATTGCTATACAAAAGTTCTACATGATTATGGTAGAATGTTTGCAATATATTTTGATACTTTTTTTTTTTTTCTCCAAAACAACTCAGCCCTAAATTATTCAATCTGATAGATCAGCGTCAGCCAGGTATCATTCATGCACGATTCGTAACTTTAGGCATCGGAACACCTCTCTCATAATTGATGGTTTAACTAATTCACTTTTTAATCTATTTTATTTAATTAAAGACAATGCATCTACTAACTATGCATAAAAACTCCAATTTTAGCTTCTAATAGTTCATAATTAAAATTTAAACATCCACGTAGCGAGAAATAGACCAACCCTGTAAGAAATTTTTGTTTTTGTTTTTATTTTTTCTTTTTGAATTCCACGAAATAAAATTGATTTATTAAAGAAAAATTGTTTGCCTTTTTAGTTTTTGGCGAAATCTGTAGAGTACAAGAACAGTGCAGAAAGCGATCGAAAATGGCGTCCCTTTTCCCCTTTTATGCTCGCAGTTGACCTTTGAATCAAATCCCCCAATATAAGAAGCCAAGAAACCAAACCAAACCAAACCAAACCATCGAGTGTGTTGCGCCCCCACCGTAAGCAGCTATGTCGTTGCGCAGACGAACCTTGCTCAAGGTCATTGTCCTCGGCGATAGCGGGTAAGTTCTTTCTATTTTTCTTGCAATACCGCTTTTCGAAACGCATAATCTGATTCGTTCATTGCCATTGCCAGGGTAGGAAAGACCTCGTTGATGAATCAGTATCCTCACGCGCCGCGCGTCGTACTTTCTCACCGCTTTTCGGATTCGCTTTGATTTATAATGATTTATTATAATTATAATTACTGCATCTGTAAAGTTTACAAGATTTGTATTTTTGGTTAATTTGATGATTTTTTTTATTTTTATAATTTCATATGGCCACCTTTTTTCTTTTGGAATTTAGCTCTGTTTGGACCTTAACCAACTGTGTAGATACGTGCACAAGAAGTTTAGTCAGCAATATAAGGCTACCATCGGGGCTGATTTTGTCACTAAAGAGCTTCAGATTGACGACAGACTTGTCACTCTACAAGTGGGTTTCGTTTCCTATTTCAACGGTATTTCAGTATTCTTTTGATTTTTCTGTTTTAGGATTGTTGCGAAAATTGTGTTGTGTTTCAATGTGTTGTGTTGTGTGTCTTGTTTGGTAGATATGGGACACTGCTGGGCAAGAGAGATTCCAGAGTCTCGGGGTTGCGTTTTATAGAGGCGCGGATTGCTGCGTTCTTGTGTATGATGTGAATGTGATGAAGTCGTTTGATACCCTCGAGAACTGGCATGAGGAGTTTCTCAAACAGGTTGCTCTTGTCCTTTTTCTAAATGCTCAACATCTTACTGGTTTGACTATTTGCTAGTGTGTGCTCATGAAATCGACAAATGCATCTATTGATTTGACTATCAGCTAGTGTGTGCTAACAATGTCCACAAATTGTCTCACTATAGTGCATGACCTACCAATATCGGACTTTGCTAGATAAGCTTTCTGTTCAGATTTATGTTCTCATTGTATTTGTGATGCAGGCAAACCCTCCTGATCCAAGGGCATTTCCATTTATTTTACTCGGAAACAAGATTGATATTGATGGTGGGAATAGTCGAGTGGTAGGCCCTAGGAAAATATTATTACTCTTCAAAGTTTCCTTATTTTATCTGTGTAAATGTTAAATGTCTACTTATCTTAAACGCAGGTGTCTGAGAAGAAAGCAAAGGACTGGTGTGCTTCAAAAGGGAATATTCCTTACTTTGAAACTTCTGCAAAAGAGGATTACAATGTTGATGCTGCATTCCTGTGTATTGCTAAGGCTGCTCTAGCCAATGAGCATGAACAAGACATGTAAGTTTCATTTTGGAATGGTATGAGGATATACATGAATATGGGTCTGATTGGATACAAAGCAAAAGTACTTTTGAGAGTTTCAAATTATAGAGTATTTTTCAGTAGAGAAACTTTCAAAAGTACTCATAGTCTTGTATCCAAACAGACTGTTGCAGTGCTATATAATTAAACAAGACATGTACCATCTTTGTCTATGATGCTAGTACTACTTGTGGTTTAAGGCTAATATACAACTAGTATGCAATAAGGCATATCTACAACCACTCACTGTTGGAATGTCCATGAAGTGCTAGAAATAGAAGCTGGTTCACTGATACGCATTGCACAGCACATCTGTTTTTTGCCCAAGTTTTTGACTTCATGTAAATTTTTTACTGTGTCTGAATTTTATGTAAAAGAATAATTACTTTGCAGCATAATCTTTTGCCAAAAGTTATCAAAAATAAAATTTAGTTAGCTGCTATGCATATGAAAGATGTCAAGGTAGTTTTCCAGCCATCTTCAACGGCACTAAAGATTGCAGTGCTGCTAAGATCTTTGGAAAGACTTTAATTTAAAAATCTTGAGCTCTGTTTGAGCTCCATCTTATGGAGTCACTGTCTGTATCTTGAGTTTAAATACGTTGTCTGAAACAATAAAATTGACTCAATGGAGAACTCGTCACAACCAGGAAGGTTATTGGTTTACATTAGCTGCCACTCAACTTATCATTTTTGGTCAGTTAGACTTGTTGAGTCAAACTTGTTTTTACCATCTCTAGTGAAATCTATGAAAAAGATAGGGATACCAATTCAAAATTTTGGACTATGGAGGAAAAGATGAGGGTGGATAAGCTAAGGTGGAAAGTTAGCAAATGGTAAGACTCGAAATATGCATTAAAGACATTGATTTCATTGATACTGCTAATTTTGAGGCATTAAACCCATTTATAGGAATGGAATCTATTGTGAAAAAATCCAATTATCTTTGGCAAATTCTCCTTCAAATCAATGTGTCTACTGTCTTGAAAGAAAATAATTGTGATTTTTGAGGAAGACTCTTATTACAAAATTGATAGAGAAAGAGTTCAAGATATTAAAACAACAATCAAGGAAATTGCAGAAGTCATCTAAAGTAGTCGCAACCTAAAACCAATAGTCAAATGTCAACATTGAAAAACAAGTTGTGAAGATTCTAAAACCAATCAAGGAAATGTTCAGTTTAGTTGATATTTAAGAAAGTTTGATGTTCCCTTTTCTAGATGCAATATTTGGTTTGATGTTCAGTTATTGGAGCAAAATGTTCTTTGTGGCACTTTTTTTTCTTAGAGCTAATCAAGTTATCATTTATTACTCTCAATGGTCATCTTTGCCTAAATTGGTTTCTTTAGGAAAGGATAGTAGAGCATGTATGGTTAGGATTAGAAGTTGAAGTCATGCAACTTTTTCAAGTGACCATTTGACCTTTAAGTTCTAGTTTTAACCATTCATGTAATCTCCAATTGTCAATATTTGACCCTTTCACTTCCCATGATAACAAGTTGCTATCACTTGTTATGTCCCCCATATATGTTTGTGTATGTGGTATTATGCTACTATGACTGCTCCATTTCAAACATGCTTGTATCAATGCTAACAGTACAACTGAAATATTATCTTTTTGCTAAGGAAATGATACAGTTTTATCAAGCTTCTTTTGTCTTTAAACTTCTAATGTCATCAAATGTTCAGTTCAGTTGTTATTTAAGAAAGTTTGATGTTCCATTTTTTAGATGCAACATTTGATGTTCAGTTATTGATGCTAAAAACTTGATTAATGTTGTGACAAATAGAGGACCAAATTATATGGTCTTTTATGGAGTCATAATGTCTAATAGAGTCTTCAAATGTCTTCCTGCCCCTGGATTTCTCTGTTTGGTTAAAAAATATGAATTGTATACCTGGCACTCAATTATTTCTTTATGCAGCCGATAGTTTATTTAGTATCCAAAAATGTATTCTTATGAGAGGATATTTATGTTTTGGTATGTCATTCTGCTTTTAACTTGATTCTTATAGTAATATTTTCTCCAATATAGATTGTGAATTCTTGCCACTGCTCTATTTTTTTTTCTGTTTGAGATGAAAATCATATAGAACAAATGGAGGGGAGCTAGTTGGAGTTTGTTCCTCAATATTACATATCCCGTTTTGTGTATTTAGCCTTTTTGTCTTGAAAATGAAAACAACATACATATAACCACAAGTTGATGAATCTCTTACTGTATTATTGAAGAGAGAGGGAGTGGGGGATAGATTTTTTAATTATTGAGAGTGAGAGAGATTAAATATAAGTGTGAAACTGTAACCGATTCCAACACAATTTTTGAAGGGTTGTTGCCGGGGGGGGGGGGTGTGGTTGGGTTTGTTTAGAACATGATGGAACTGCCAGTGTGAGAAAGTCACCTCCCATCTGCTGATAAATATAACCAATCTACTCTTTTTGTATACTCTTTTCTTGATTCCTTAAGACAGATTAAAATGACTGTTCTATTCCATATACCTTCATTGGTTATTCAAATTATGTATATGTATGTACTAAAATTTGTTCCTTCTTTGGAGTCTCATGCTTTGGTCTATTTGGCGTTATCTTATTTTCAGATTGAGGTATTTGTAGGTAGCTGCTTAACTGACTTCATAACTCTTCGTTTCAATTTCAATTGCAGATATTTTCAAGGGATTCCTGAGGCGGCAGTTCCAGAGAATGAGCAAAGGAGTGGATGTGCATGCTGATATGGAGATACTGAATAATTTTATGCACTCACCTTAATGCTGTAGTTCAAACTCTTCAAATTCTTTTTGGTCATTTAGTGTATACTGTATGCCTTGATTGTGCGAGTAAATTGTGTACCTTGAGGTTGCCATTTTGATCAATTGTACCATTTATTGTAGTCCTGTTTTAGGAAGGACTAAGCTTGAGAATGTTGCACTTGCAGAAAAAGCATGTTCAATTGATAAGCCACAACCTACGAGATGCGGCATGGACCATGGAATGTTTAAATAATTTTTGAACTTTTTTTTTTCCGTTGATTGTCAAATTGAGACGTGGCATGGACAATAGAATGTTTATATTCTGTTTGAATGATACTTAGCAGACATTAATCTTTGTGGTGCGACACAGATATAGCTTTTTTTCCTTTGCAAAACGAGCATGTGTTAGGAGTATATGGTCTTTGTAATTGCCATGTATAATTTAGTCTTCATCTTTAAAATTTCGCATAAAATATGCATTGTTTGGAAGGTGGAACCTGAGTGGACACTTGGAGGTGCTTTTTGGTGGGCAGAACTAAGGAGCATGACAACAACAGGAAGGTGGTAGAGGGGTTTGGTGGTTAACACCTTCCAACGCTTAGGTCCGTAAAAGAAGCAAGAATTATGGGTTAGATACAAAGTGAGTTTCAAGGGCATCCCTCTAAATGAAAAGAACCACGCATGAGGCCAGTGGCATAATCGGTTATGCCCTTGGCTTAAACTGATTATGTGACTTGTGTGACACATTTTTGTGTTATTCTATACAGTTTTATGTTGAAATAAACAGTGGCATCTGGTCCTTTACGCTTTTCCATCCTTCACTTCCACGCAACGAAACAGACTGCAACTGATGTAAAGTGATGATGTAGCCTATCCGTGTTTATATGCATAAGTTGTGTGGACTTGTGCTTTCCTTATAGCATAGCTTAACTCATAAACATATCTCTATAACCTTAGTAAGGTTTAGTCTCAAAGAAAGAAAAGTGTGACAAACATGAAATCTTAATCTCACTCGACTTGACATTCCCTAAAGCAAAAAAGTGAATAAACTACTGCTGCTGACCACTTGACCAGTGACCACAGATAGGCTAAAGGCCAAAGGAATTCCTGTAACTGATTTCAGTTGATTTTGGCAATTCTACTTAAACTGACTTAGATTATGGATTATTGGTCGTTGCTAACTTTTTCTATGTCGTAATTTTTGTGTTTTATGGTTACCAATTTGAAGATAGCAAGATGTTCTGCAAGTCACAGTAATTGTTAGGAGTGACTGATATTGCTATTGACAAGACTTTGCGCTACATTATTAGCATCGGCAAATGATATGCGTTGTTTGAATTCAAAAGCATGCCCCTGAATTCAGGATGTTGTATACGTCATAGTTAATAATCATAAATTACCTTAAAACGTAAAGCCAACTGTGCTTCTCATGCACTTTCTCTTGCATAAACTATTTAATTTTTTTTTTTTATTTTCCACCTTTTTCAAATATCTAAAGCAAGTTACTTTTGTTAATTCATTGAGGCTACAATTGATAAAACTAATTTATAAGCTAACTGAACTGATAAATTAGTTGAAGTTTATTAATTAGTTAAAAAAATTAGGAATATATTTGTTTCATGAATTAGAATTACATTCATGGAAATGTAACATTTTTATATTTATTACAAGATTTGAAAAATTATTTCTAAGTATAATTCATTCTTAAGAATCTACATTACACATATTTTTTCAATTTTCTATTTTCGTGTAAAAGGAAGAAAATAGTATATTCTTATAGGAAAAAAGTTATAATTTATCACTTTCTTCTATTTTATTTTATTTATGTATTTATTTAATATTTTTATTTTTTAAATTAAAATAATTTTTAAACATTTCTAAAAATAATAATTTTTTATGAAACATCTTTTATGAGAATAATATTTTCAGGAATATTATTCTCAGAAATATAATTAAATTCATAAAATAAATGACTTTTAAAAATTTATAAATTAGTTGATTGAATAAAAAATATTTGATAAAATTAACTGATAAATATAAAATGACATAAAAGAATATAATTAATTATTTGATTGAAAAAAATAAAATAAAAATCTCAAATAAATTAATAAGAATAAAAATCTAATAACTTTAAATTAACGTATTTTTATAAGTTACTAATAATTTATAAAAATAAATTATAAACTATTAAAATAGACTTTGTGTTGAACAAAATTTATTTAATTAAACTTGTTTATAAGTTAGTTAAAAAAGTTTATAAACTTTTCAAGTATTTTATCAAATAGATTCTGTATATTTTTTATATTTCATATTTGAAATTAAATAATTTATTTTTATAAAATTTTCTTCAATTTTATTTTTTTAAATATATTTTAATATTAAAATAAAGACATTTCTATTACATTTTTTTCGCTCATTATATTTTTTAAATTAAAAAATATTCATATTATATTGAATTGACAATAGTGTACCTCATCTATCGTAATCAATGAGGCGAGTTCAACTTACACGCACATCACATATAAACCACAAAGAGAAAACGTGGTTCCCTCGCATCTTCATCTTTCTCATTTTTCTTCGCTGCTATTTGCTGTTGTTGCACTCTCACATTCTCCATGGCGAAGACTTCATTGGCAATTGGTTTGAGAACACTCTTCACTGTTTTGGGACTTCTCATGCTTGCTATCGTTCTTTACACTATCTTCACCGATGGTCTTCCGTTTCGCAAAGAACTTCTCACACCGTAACCTCTCTCCATCTCTTACTACATGGGTCATTAATGCGTGTTTTCATCGGATTTCAATTTTTATCTGCTTTCTTTGTTGAATTAACGGTGTTATTTTTCTTTTTTGAATAACAGAATAGAACGATTATTGAATTATGCCATGCTTTGATAAACTTTACGTTAGTAGAAGAAAATAAGAATAATGGGTCTGGATAAATTTTTCCAAAAACACATACAGGAAAAAAAAAAGAAAACGTAAAAAGTTTTTTCACTAATTAAAGTTAGTTTATACATAACTCACATTAATTTCTTTAAAATGTATAAACTAATTTTAACTTATAGATAACTTATTTTGTTATTTTTATTTTCTTCTCTTGTATAAATTCTTGGGGAGGAGTTTATTTTTATCCTAACAGGTTCATTCGTAGAGAAGTTTATTACCTATTCTTTATATTTTAGTTGACAGCTTTCTCTTTGTATGGAATAAATGAAGGCTTTTTTTTTTTCCCAATTTTGTTTGATTCAGGTGGATGGGAGCAACTTTGATTGATTTCTATATCAACGTTATAGCCTTGGGTGTAAGTCAACGACTACTTGACTTCGTAATTTTCTTTAGTACTACAGACAGACTTAGGGTGACGGCATATATCAGGTTTTTAATTTTAGTTGAAACTCAGTGTTTCTTTTTATGAGGAATCTATCCATTCTTTAAGTGATTGCCCTGTTGACAGAATAAACAAAGATATTTAGTGATGCTAACATACCAAAATCAGCTCAAGCCTTAGGGTACAGGAAGGGGCATGATTAGTGATGAACTTTTGCAAACAAAAGTTATTAAATTCTAATTTAAAATATACGTGCTGTGCAGGATTGAGTCAGTAGACTGATTTTGAATGGTGTCTTGGATTGAGATAAAGTTGACATTTCATTTCTCGTATTCACTTCTGGAAGTTTAGTACAACTTTCTATTGGAAACTCATCACTTGTTCTATGTGCCCTTATAATTTTTCATGGGAAATATAAGTCAAGTTGAGGAGATCTGTGTTTCCTTCTTGTTTCTGTGATATACTCTGTTACTTTTTTTTCTAAACAACTCACAAATTTTCAAATTTAGTGCATGTTTGATTGGGTTTTTTTTTGGAGAAATAATCACTTATTTTTCAATAGTTGTTTCATAAAACTGACAAAGTTCCCTGATTGTTTCTCCAAATTAAGCTGAACCAAATATGGACTTAAAATCATATTTCCTTTAATACACGAGTAATGCTTAATGAGAACATTCATGTCAAAATCCCTTCTCAAGCGAAGTTTCGTGAGCTTTGACATACATTGTCTATCACCTTAGGTCTGGGTTGCTTACAAGGAATCAAACTTGATCAGCTCAATTCTGTGGATTGTTTTGCTTGTCTGCCTTGGAAGGTATCATTTTCTGTCATAATTTGATGTTATTTTAATTGAATAATAATGTGTAATATTGTTTAACTGAGTCTAGTATTAATATGAAGACTATATTATCTAAGCAATGAGCAAAGACTTTTTGACAAGATGATCTCTACTTTTTATATGAATTTTCCAAATTATATTGCCTTGTGCTGCTATAATTGTCACATAAAATAAAAATTCAACCTGATGTCATTGTTTCTTATTTTTGGTTTAAATATAGTTCTTAATGCTATACAAATGTGCACGGCACAGTACAAGTGGATATCAAAGGTTATGGTTTTTTATGTTTAATTTAAAATATAGTTTCTCTCAGTGCTATATTTATAATTGTGCATGGAACAGTCAAGTGGTTCAAGGATTTGATAATGTTATATGCTTTAGTTTCTGAAGAGAGAATGATGTACTTTTTTCTCTCAGTCTCTGGTAATAACAGGTTTACTAGATTCAATGTTTCTGTTCTGTTTTCTTGTCGACTGTTGCACCTATGGAGAAATCTGGCAGCAATACTATGATTTCATATTACTTTCAAAATGTAAAATGTGCCTATGTACAAAAGCTCAAATTGATCACGAGTTTCTGAGTTGTTTCTTATCCTGTTTATGATCATTTAAAGGAATTTCAGAAGTGCTAATTTATTTCACCATTTTTTTGGTATGTCTTTTAATGGTTTCAGCATCGCTACATCTGCCCATATTGTTGTGCAATTTTTGAAGCTGTCATCTCAAGAATCTTCACAAGATCCTATATATTACGTTCTGTTGCAGCATCCAAACAAGTATGTTTGCAGAAGCACTACTATATAGTCAAGTTTTCTCAGCATTTTCCATTATTTTTAAAATTTTATATATTTTCTTGACCCATGGATAATGTTGTCACTTTAGACCTAATTGCCATCCTTCTTATGCTTCTAAATAAATTTTCTTTTTCATTAGTTATTGTGGAGAATTGGAGATTGACCATTTTTCTTGCTATTGATTCTGAAATGAATATATTGATTTTCTTCCTTTATTCAGTATGAGGATAGTTAGATTTCTTGAGTTTGATTGACAGTTTGAGAAGTAAAAAAAGAATGATACGGGGTTTTTTCCTTCCTGTAGCTAAATTATGTGTCTTAAATTATTGTTTATCCATACTGTGTAAAGTGTAAACTATTCCTGCTGTGTTGACTACTTCAATACATATATATGAATAAAAGGTGCTGGATGATATGTATAGAATCCAATTTCATGGTCTACTTTGCTGTGTGATTTATATATAATCTTTAGATGGTCATCATCAGTTCTGATTGACTCTGAGAGGCCCTTTTACATAGGAATGGCACAGAACCACAAAGAAAGCATTCTTGTGTCTTGACTCTAAGAATACTCTTCAGCATTTTGGGTGTTGTCATGCTTGGAACATTGGTGTACACTCTTGTCACAGATGGTTCTCCTTTCCGTATAGAGCTTCTAACTCCGTAAGTGCTTCATACTTGTTATTGTTAGCATTATTTGATGTTATTATCCTTGTTATCAACATAAGAATTCTTGAACCTTCCTATACAAGCTCAATGTCTGATGGGACGTTCCTTTCCCATTTGATTTTCTTGTTTAATTAGGAAAAGTTATATTACCTTGTTATCACTTTCTCTGTGCTATCTTCTGTATACTTGACTGAATTATTCTATTTTCAACATGTTGTTTATGTCTTAATTCTTTTTTTGGTAAATTTTGTCATTCATGGTGGTGTAATGGCTTCAATTTTAGTGAAAGTTTATCATCATGCAACACGAACCTTCTTGGGCCTTAGAAAAACCAGTTCTTGAAGGGACTGAGGATAAATTTGCATGATGTGTGAATAAATGGTGGCAATCTTCATTGTTTGACTTTGGTGCCAAAGGCACAGCTGTCGGTATTAACCTGATCTCAGCAAAATCCAAATACAGATAATAAAGCACCGATAAATTACTTGCTCTTGTTATAAGCAATGTACCTTTTGGTAAACATTTGAACACTTGTGCAAAGAATGCAGTGCGAACCACATTGATTTTGGAAGTTTCAATCTACAGGGTGTTTTATAGTCTTCATTTTCCTAAATTGAATATTCACCAAGACCAAAGCATGTATTGTGTCTCATTCATGTACATATTTACAACTTAGTATTTGCATGATCATTCTTATGTGAGAAAATTTTCTCCGAAGTATCAGCTTGTCCCAGTTATTTTTCTTTTATGTGAATGTCATAAGCTCCAAAATGTTTGCAGGTGGTTGACAACAACACTAGTTGACTTCTACATCAACGTTGTGGCTCTAGCAGTATGTCTACATTTTTTTCATCTTATCAACTCTAAATCATGCCAAATATAATTTTTTTCATAAAAGGTTCAAGGAGGCAAAATTTTTTTGCATAGGGTTTACATTGATATGCTTGGAATCACATTTTTTTTTATAATAGTAGGTATAAAATTTTATGTGCAAAATTTTATTGGTGAAAAATAGATATTTGATCACCCTGTTCTGTCCTAAAATGACATGTCACTCTTATAAAATTCTGATTGGTTAGAAGCATTTGTGCCCTTCAAAGTAAAAGCGAGTGTATTCTCAATGTTTACTGATTAAACAAATATTGTTCTAGAAAAGTAGTCACAAAGACCTGTTAAATGACTCTTAGTTACTAAAACACTTTCAAGGGCACCCTATTGGTGTTACATTCTCTTAGACATTCATGCAAAGAATATAATTATCAAACTTGCCAAATCATTATTTGGTTTTCTGTTAGCTCATGAAAGACTGAGAGCATATGATTCTTACTGTACTATTCTGTTCACTGTAGATGGGGCAAGATAAAGAGAATGTAAGGAAGTTGTCCTTCTTCCTTCTTTTGGAAACCATAAGTTAGTCGTGGGAAAAGATATTTGTTTTGATTTCCTAATTCGTGGCCATTTGATTCTGTAAAATTATGCACAGTGGGGTTTCTACTTGGGTCATTTAAAGCATTAATACAACATATACATACGTGCTGATTGTTTATGGTTAAGAAAAGTCAAATTGCTTATAAGATTCATACCTGTGCATGTTCAAACTTCGAATGCTGTATTTTAGCAAGGGTAAGCATTGGTCATAGCTCATCGTAATAACTTGTATAGCAGCAACATCTTTCATATATTCTAAAATTCACAATGAGTTTAAATAGGGAGTGACGACGTCCTGAGGAATATTCAGGTCGTTCCATAGATTGAGAATCCTTCTCGTTTTTTACCAAAGAGATGAACTGCCTATGTTAGGTCTGTTTCATTGCTAACTTTCAGCTTCAAAGAAAAATGTGTTTCCTCGTCCTTTTTATCTTAAACAATGTCTGAATGAGGGCCACCTTCCTGCTTTTGCTCACCATTATGAATTGGGAGTGATCGTATGAGTTTTAATAGAATATAACAAGGATTGAAATCCTAAATGAAATGTTTCGGTAAAGGAACCAATGATTCTACCTAGCTAGGTAGGGACGCCAACCCGCAGGAAACTCTGGAAAATCTTCCTGCCTGAACTAAAACTCAATTGTGATAAAATATATCGACACACTTATTATGTCTTTAAACATGTTAAAGAAGTCATCTAAGTGTTCTCATCTGGCCTAGCTCAAAATAAGATACATAAAAAAAATTAGAAAAAGAAAATAAATGATTTTCCTTGACAAAGTAAAATACAGTTGTTAAAAAGATTAAGGTTGTGTAATGTAAGGGTTCAGGGGAGACAGTGACGGTGGATTGTGAGATTGTCTAGTTGGTGACTTTTTTCACTGACTGACGATGCTGTGTGAACCTGGAAAAGTAACGGTTTAAATCAAGCAAAATGGAAGCCTGGTAAATTGATACAAGAATTTATAAATCATGTATCGGCTTTAGTTTTACCCAGAGAAGCCAACCGTCTATGAACAGAATTTGTGAAATATGCACTACCAACTGCATTCTGGGGCTACAGCAGTTTTTCATTGTCAATAGTTGTGAAAATTACCAATTTGATTACTGACCACTAAACAATATTGAGATACTCAAAGTCAAAATATTTGTGCAAGCAAGTTTATGTTCAATTCTGTAATGTTGAAGTTTAATTTCAGTACACTTGTTTAGTCTCGATTTAAGTGTCCTATACTCCTATTCCTAACTATTCATACAATATCAGGTCTGGGTTGCCTACAAAGAATCCAGTTGGATTTCTGCAGTCTTTTGGATAATTCTATTGATATGTTTTGGCAGGTTTGTTCTCACAATTTTAATTTTGCCTATTGGTTGGTGATTAATAGTTATAATTAGAAAATACCTTTATCATGAATTTTAACTAATTTTAGTTTTATGACAGATTCCAATTTCCAATGAGCAACTGTTTAATTTTCAACTATACATTGATTTGGATATCAAATTTTAGTCCAAGAGAAAATATGTCAAAAAATTATGTGTGATCATATCCTGTATTAGTTCTTATTATTGAGATATTCCAGAAAATACATAAATGAAGAAAAGGCTGATTCATATTTTTCTTGTTTGATATTATGTTAAAATTGACTACTTCTTTGCTTGCATGAGTAGAGCAATGGTTTAAGCCAGTTAATACATACATATAGTCTTGCTCTCATAAAATTTGAACCTAAAGACATCACTTTTGAGGATTAATAGTCTTGCTCTCATAAAATGTAAGCCAGTTAATACATACATATAGTCTCTTTAGAGATATGCCAACACGAGCTCCAAAGTATATTAATCTGACCAATCACCCCAAAATGGTAAAGGGTCGAGTCTATGTACATATGAATCTGTATTGCAAGTGAGATTAAATAATGTTTTTTTAAAGTGCTTAATTAACTTTTTAGTCCTCAAAAAATTCATATCGATTTTAATCCCTACTGTTTTTTTTTTTTTAGTCCCATTCCTTATCCAATGATAACGTGGCTTACAAATATTAAAAAACAAGATTGATGTTTCCTAAATAACATAGGCTAAAATGAAAAATCTTCCAATATATCAACAGTTTAGAATCTTATAGAGACTAAAACAGTAACATAACAGACTAAAATTGAAGAGAAGATAATAATAGGGAGCAAAGCTAATAATTTTTTTATTGGAACTAAAATTGAAAAAAAGTGTAATATTATGGAGACTAAAAAGTTGTTTAAGCATTTTTTAAAAGAATATTTTTTTGATGTTACTTGTGTGCTTATCCCTTTAATCATTTACCGCAACTAGGTTCTAACAATTCTAACTTATCATTTCTTGTGGTTGACGGTACTTTACTTTCCAAAATTTCCAGCATTACTACTTGCTTCTACATTGCGTGGCAGCTGTTCCAGATATCTTGTCAAGATCCTGCTTACCTTGTTTTAATGCATCATGGAGACAGGCAAGCCTAGCACTCTTTTCTTTTGATTTTTGAACATTTGTATTGGGACTGGAACAGGGATGAAGTAACATATTTTTGGGGTGGCAGAATCCTTTAAGGTTAAGAAATTAGTGCTGTCTTACTGAGACTGTTATCACTTATCACTGGTTACCTCACCAATATAAGGTTTAGGCGTTTAGTAGATAACAGAATCCTTGAGTTGCATAACCTCTATCTTTCTCTCAGTTTTTTGTAGTTTACTTAGAAACGTTAGTAACTTTTTTATAATAGGGCAGAAAACAAATATAAGGGGATTTCTGGTGAGGCAACATAACAATGGTGTTCATGAATCAAAGGAATGTAAGAAGCTCACGTGGTATGTTCTTGCAAATCTGTGAGTGGATTTCTTATAAGGCTTACCATCTGGCATTTACTTCGTTTGATAATTGCAGGAAATAGAAAAGGGAATCAGATAATCCCTGAGCAGATATAATTAACGCACTAGTGCAATAGATGTAGTTTGGAGATCATCTGCAAACACTACTAGCGGATGGACGATGTGTTCCCGTAGCAGTAATTGTTCTACTTTCTTGTGTTATAAAAGCTCAATTTTTTCCTCTGTATAGCACTATAACTGTAATTAATTATTAAGTTTAAACGTCAAAAACAGAGAAAAGCTCAGATCATAAGTATCTATTCATTTATTACTTGCATAAATAACCATGTCTTTAATTTTATGGCGCTTCCTGTCTGACTATCTGGATTTCACCATAAAGTGATTCAGGTTGTAATTGTACAAACTTATGCATGCTGTAGGAAATAATCATTATTCATATATCTATGTAGGCTAAAAGGTAAGTTCTTAGTAGTTGCTTTTGTCCCGACAAAACCCAATATATATTTTTGTTCAGATTAATCTTAAAAGCCTTAACATGATAGCCATCTCAACTCACCTTAATATATTTAGGCAACATATTAACAATATGTTCTTTATTAGTGATATATTAGCCTATTTTATAAATTTAATTTCTCTTATACTTATAAAAAAATATATATTATATTTAATCTCAACCATTAGATTAAAATGAAAGATCCAAATTAAAATAT
>JAMLFT010004464.1:0-19521 GCA_026544285.1 Pachyrhizus erosus | reverse complement strand
ATGTTTAATTTTTATAAATTTTATAATGAATAATTAAAATAATATATAATTATAATTTAATAATTAAATCAAATAAATTTATATGTTTATATGAGATTAGTGAATAATTTAACGGTTAATATTAATCATTTGATTTTTTCTTACACATTGTAAATCTTACAATTTATAATACAATTTGATTTGTGATTTTAAAAATAATTTTTTTTTAATATGTAAGAATAAAAAACATGTACATTAGTTATGCATCTTAATTCAACCAAATCATTTAGACTCCTTAATATCTTGATGCACACTTTGTATTGTGATTTAACTACTATTGTTTAAGGAAACAAAAGGGTATTATATAAGAAGATTTATAGTCTAAGAAATAGGTATTTAAAATCGAAACAAAAATTTAATAACATACTTATTTTTCTATAATAAAATATCAATTAGATAAAAAAAAATAACTAATTATATAAATTAAATCAAAATAAAATATTGTTATGTGGATAGCAATCTTTTACTAAATATTCATAACACTTTCATAATTATTTAGAGATATCATATATGTCTACTTAAGAGCTCAATCAAAAAACAAATAAATTTAAATTCTTTTATAATAACATTTTTTTATTAATACTCTTGCTAAATGAAAAAAGTATTAAATACTAATTATTAAATCTCGATTAGATCAAGATAAAAAATCGTATATACATTTGATTCATAACCAAAAAAAAAAAGGAAGAAGAAATAGTTCAGTTTTTTTGATATAATTGCAACCACTCTTTTGTCCATAAAAATTTGTCAATGTTCAACATGTCCTGAATTCATAACAAGCAGCATGCGTGTGGTTTAATCTTGCAAAATTTGGGTCACTGAACAATAACATGATCGTGTTTTTTTTCGAACTTGTAAATTAATTTTTATGTTTGTAACTAAATTACATGAAATAAGGACCAAAGCCCCACAAATTCGTTATGTGCATTTTATTAAATTATTCATGGTTATTTAATTAGAGAATGGGGCCTGCTTGGATATTATTAGAAGACTTGTCCATGTATTGCTAAATATACAATTAATAATTGCTACATAATGCAAAAGAAAGTGAGTCAAGATTCCCAACCAAAGAAGCAAACATCATTTGCTGTTGCGTCCAAATAATTTATCGTATTTGTTTTTTCTGTTTTTGTTTATCTTATTGGTTTATCATTTTTCTTTTGGGAGGTTAAGCTGAAAACTTCAAACATATATAATAGATGAAGAAAATTACGCAATATCACAAAATGAAACGATAAATTAATTAACCTTATTAGATTATTTATCATATTTAGCTGGCTATTACCATACCCCAGCCATTATTACACATCGCACACCTTCTAAGAAAAACATGGATCATTAGGGCTGTTGAAATAAACTAAAACCTAAAAACTTAATTATAATTGAATTGCACTAATCTATAAATAATTGTACTGTTTATAAACAAAATTGCACTGAATTATTTTTTATTAAAACACTTTATTAACTGAACCAGACAACCAGTACAAAAGTTTAGTTCAGTGAACTGTTGGACCGTAAGGCAAAGAAAGGATAGCATATGAAAAGAGCAATAAGCTGTTGCAACGCGATGACAATAGACAAAAGAATTTATGGTTGACACATATAATTGAACCACTGAAAAGGCAAAGCATTTTTTTTAATTAAAAGAATTATATTTTAACATTGATTGATTAATAACGTACTCCAATCTTTTTACCTATAAAATAAACTTTTTTATTGAAATCAATTCTTTTTCTTAAAATATACAAAACAATAATAAAAATAGTATAAGTTAGCCACTAATAAAGATTAGATGCACTCGTTAATAAAATAGTTATATTTTTTTATTTAAAATAATCAAATTAAAATCTTAAAAAAATATATGAATATTAAAAATGCTTCCAGGTAGACGTTATTTTTAACTAGAATTATTACATATGTCGTATATGTAAATACATCTTTATATTTTTCATGTTTTTTCATAAAAATATGTATAGGTCTAGAAAGGCCAAAAATAAAAAACATGTATCGTTCATTTTAATTAGTATTTTTAATATTTTAGAAATCACCTATTTATTAATAATAATGATAGTTTACTGGAATAAAAAACACTATCTAAAACTGAAAAATCATTTTTTTAATAATTTAGTTTAAAAAGTTGTTCAATTCAAATTATAAAACAATTCAATTCCAATTTTTAAATGCAGTTCATTGAACTAAAATTATAATTCAATTCAATTTGTCTTTGAACTATTTTTTAGTTCAATTCATTTTGAGTGAAACATTTTTTCAATTTAGATTAATTTTTGTTGGATTAAGCTAAATAAAGAGTTAGTTAGTTTGTTAACTCTAACCTTCCTAAAGTTAGGTAATTTTGTTATAGGAATGCATTAGTTCATTTGTTTTTATTTTTTGGCAGCTATAAATAGCTTTGATTGTATTATATTTAATTTAGTTTTATTAAGAATTCAATTTCAATCTAGAATTATCTAATCCAACTCCCAACAAATTGGTATCTAGAGCTTAGGCAAATTGAGGGACTTGTGAGGTTCTTGTTCAAAGTAAGCTAGCTAGTGCAAGAACACAACTATTGCTTGGAAGATCGTGCTGTTGAAACATTGTTGGAGCAAAAGAATCTACACAATTGCAGGCCCAAAGGAGAGGAGCTGACTACTGCGAGTGGTAGCTGCCATGGCTTAAATCAATATGATTCCAGGGAGTCTTCTAGTATTCGATGAGAAGGATTATGATGATTAGGTTGTGAAGATGGAAGTCATTCTTGGTTTTCAAGATTTGGAAGAAGTTGTCAAGATTGGTTTTCAAGAACCAACCAAGCTCAAATATGAGGAATAGAAGACATAATCGATCAAAGAGAATAGGAAGATTAATTGTAAAGCAAGAATGTTGTTGCATCAATGTGTTTCAGCTGCCATTTTTCAAAAAATCTCAGAAACTGCATTTGTTAAGCATGCTTAGGATATATTGGAACAGGCTTATGGCAACACTGGAAGAACCAAGAAGGTAAGGCTGCAATCACTCAGAAGACAAATAGAATTGATATCCATGGCTGATCAAGAATCAGTGAGTGATTACTTTAGTAAAATCCAGGTAATTGTCAATTCTATGAGGAGTTGTGATGAGCAATTACTTGACTCAAAGGTGGTTGAGAAGGTTCGGAGGACCTTGACTCTTGTCTTTGGCCACATTGTAGTTACAATCAAAGAATCCAAGGACCTGGATACAATGACAGTAGATGAGCTTTAGAATTCTCTCGAGGCACATGAGCAAAGGTTAATCTCAAGAAAAGACAAAGAAAAGGTAGTAGAGCAAGTGCTCCAACCCCAAACCAGGGGCAAAGGTAGAGGAAGAAATGGTTGGAATAAAAGAGGGAAAGGCAGATCAAGAGGAGGTTGATCAAGTGATTGGTTTGCCTCAAGTAGCCAAGATCATAATCAAGCAACATTGGCATTGGTCAAAGGCAGAAGATGGCTGCTGGAAGAGGAAATCAAGGCAGAGGCAGAGGATTCAAGGAGCATTTTGATAAAAGTAGATTTTAGTGTCATAATTGTGGCAAGTATGGTCATTTTGTAGCTGAATGCTGGGGAGCAGATAACAATAATGGCCTTGGGGAGAATTTTAAGAGAGATAAAGAATATTTGATCCAAGAATATGAAGCTTTAGATTCAGATCAAGTGTTATTGATGGTCACAACTAGTTAAGATGAAGATGCTTCAAGCTGGTACTTGGATATTGGTTGTTCCAATCATATGACTAGCAATAGGGATTGGATCATTGACCTTGACTCAAATGTCAAAAACAATGTCAGGTTTGCAGATAATAACACAATTTCTGCTAAAGGCATTGGCAAGGTTAGGTTCACTTGAAAAAATGGTAGGGTAGACTATATGAATGATGTTCTATATGCGCCATCAATGAAGAATAACCTCCTCAACTTAGGTCAACTACTGGAAAAGGGATTCAGAATGTTAATGGAGCAGAATTCCATTAAGATCTATTATCAACTATCAAGGTTAGTTCTTAAGGCACCTTTGTCCAAAAATAGGACTTTTAAGACTAACCTTAATACATCAATTGTGCAATGCTTGTCTTCAATTGGTGGTAAAGAGGAAACAAGTTAGTTGTGGCACTATAGGTTTGGTCATTTAAATTTCAAAAGCTTGAATCAGTTGAGTAATAAACAAATGGTCATTGGACTGCCACCAATTGGCCTACCTCATAAGACTTGTGAAGGTTGTCTACTTAGAAAGCAACTAAGGAAGATCTTCAAGATCTCTGGACCACAAAGAGCAAAGAAGCCATTGAAGGTTGCACATGCAGATGTATGTGGCCCAATAAACAACTGTTCACTTGGAGGCAATAGGTACTTTCTTATCTTTGTGGATGAGTTCACAAGGAAGATCTAGCTTTACCTATTGAAGGAAAAGGGTGAGGTGTTTGGCAGATTTGTAAAGTTTTGTGCTAAAGTTGAAAGGCAATCAGGCTATGCTTTGAAGGTTTTCAAAACTGATGGAGGTGGAGAATTCAATTCCAAAGAGCTAGGTGAATTTTGTGTTGCAAAAGAGATTGAACATGAAGTCATAACTCCTTACACTCCACAACATAATGGTCTTACAGAGAGAAGAGATATAACTTTGCTTAATATAGCAAGGTCTATGCTCAAAGGAAAGGGGTTGCCTCATAACTATTGGGGAGAGGCTATGACTAGTGCAACATATGTTCTAAATAGGTGTCCTATAAGGAGGTTAGAGGCAGCCACACCAGAAACAGTTTGATCTAGAATTAGGCTAACTGTTAGTCACTTAAGGGTATTTGGCTCTTTGTCCTAGAGGCACATTCCAAATGATAAGAGAAAGAAATTGGATGATAAAAGTGATGCTCTAATCCTAATTGGATATCATCCAACTGGTGCATACAGGTCGCTCAATCCAGCAAACCAGCAAGTTATCGTTAGTAGGGATGTTGTTGTAGATGAGACTACATCTTAGGATTAGAGCAAGCCAGGGAAACACATTCCTTGTATTTTGGTGGATAGCAGGCAAAAGCAAGATGAAAGGCATATTGAAACAAATCAACCAGTTGAGCCAAAACCTAGAAGATCATAAAGACAAAGGTTTCCCTCTTCTAGACTATCTGGTCATGAAGTCTACAATGACAATTTGATTATTGATGAAGGGGAGCTGGTTCACTTAGCATTTATGGTAGATATTGAGCCAATCACTTGGAAGGAGTCAATTGATGTCATGGAAGAATGCAATGATTGAAGAATTGAAGTCATTGGAAAGAAACAGAACTTAGGAACTAGTGGAACTGCCAAAGGGCAAGAGACTAATTAATGTTAAATGGGTTTCAAGCTAAAACTCAAGTCTAATGGCAGCATAGCCAAGCACAAGGCTAGGCTAGTAGCTAAGGGTTTCTTGCAAAAACATAGACTAGACTACACTAAATTTTATGCACTAGTGGCTAGATTAGAAACCATCAGATTGGTGATTTATGTAGCCAACTCCAAGAATTGGACAATTTTCCAATTGGACGTCAAATCTGCATTTTTGAATGGCATTCTAGAAGAGGAGGTCTATGTGACTTAGCCACCAGGTTTTGAAGCAAAAGGATGTCAGGCACAAGGTGTTCAAGCTCAAGAAAGCATTCTATGGGCTCAAACAAGCTCCTAGAGTTTGGAATAAGCTAATAGACTCATTTTTGCTTGAGTTAGGCTTCATCAAATGTTCAATGAAGTATTGGGTGTATGTGAAGGAATCACAACATCAAAGCCTAATCTATGTATGTCTATATGTGGATGATTTGTTAATTATAGGAAGCTTAATGACATAGATTGAGCAATTAAAAAATAGATTGAAGGCTGCCTTGGAAATGACAAACTTAGGGATGTTTAGTTATTTCTTGGGAATGGAATTTGTGCACACAAATCAAGGCATCATCCTGCATCAGAAGAAATACACTAGTGAAGAGATGTTGGAGAATTTAGGTTAAGGAAGAGTGTTGAATTAAGCTAAATAAAGAGTTAGTTAGTTTGTTAACTCTAGCTTTCCTAAAGTTAGGTAATTCTATTATAGTAATGCATTAGTTCATTTGTTTTCATTTTTGGTAGCTATAAATAGCTTTGCTTGTATTGTATTCAATTCAGTATTAATAAGAATTCAATTTCAATATCCAATCATATAATCCAATTCCTAACAATTTTAACACAATTTAGTTCAATTTAACATTTTTGAACACCGTTATTGATCATATCTGTCAAAAATTGAGTTTGATAAGCATCATAATTTACAAACGGTTGATTAGTGACTTTGTTAAGGTCAATAATAAAAAAATTTGTCATTCCTTTATGGGAGAAGACAAAAACAACTAAAAAAAGGCTCATTATTGTTTGAGACATGTGAACCTTCTCTATGTATTCACCACAACTAATTTAAATTGCAACAATTGTATAAACGCTAGTTGTTGGAAAGAATAATGAATTGATACGTGAATAGAAATTGAATTTGCTACTTTATTATTAATACTTATTGCAAACACAACAACAGGGTACAAACAAAAATGCCACAATAAATAGAAAAGCAATCATACACGACCATATTAATCTATAAACAAATAAATTAAAGAGATCACTAAAAGTGGACTGTACTTTTCACTTTCACTTGGCATTTACATTTCAAATCTTTCTTCCCTGTTCTAATTTGTCCATCACTTGAACACAATAAGATCAGGACGTGCAAGATGGCCATCAAACAAATAGAATCAGCTTGGTCTGAATCACAAATATTGTAGCACAAAGATGACACATTCAGACTTTTATTCAAAGAACTTGGACAGGAAGATAGATGTTTCACTTGGCTCCAAATGGAGTTTGCCTTTATTCCTCGATAAAAACTAGAACCTGAAAAGAAATTAAATAGGAAGTTTCATTACTAAAATTCTTACAAGTATAGATAACTAAATTTAACTCTTGAATGTAAGGATTCTTACATGATTTATCGTGAATGGTGCTTCCGCAATTTAAGCTTACTTGTAGTTGGGTGGAGGTGGGGAAGCATAGATGTAAACTGGAGGTGGAGGTGATTTGTAAATGTATTTTGGAGCTGGAGCTGGGGAAGGAGGAGGTGGGGATGTGTAATGGTATGGTGGGGGAGGAGACGGAGAAGGTGGTGGAGGGCTCACGTAGTGGTAAGGAGGTGGAGGATACGACGTTGGTGGTGGAGGGGATTTGTAGTAGTAGGGAGGATGAGGAGTGGGAGATGGTGGAGGAGGACTTTGATAGTAGTAAGGAGGTGGTGGAGATAGAGATGGAGGTGGAGGGGATTTGTAGTAGTATGGAGGTGGCGGCGATGGAGATGGTGGTGGTGGAGAGTGATAGTAGTAGGGAGGAGGAGGAGAGGGGGAGGGTGGTGGTGGTGATTTATAGTAATAGGGAGGTGGTGGAGATGGGGACGGTGGTGGTGGTGAGTGGTAATAGTAGGGAGGGTGTACATGCTCTTTAGGTGGAGGTGGGGAATGATAATAGTAAGGTGGTGGTGGGGATGGTGAAGGTGGTGGGGGAGATTTATAATAGTATGGAGGAGGAGGGGATGGTGAAGGTGGGGGTGGTGATTTATAATAGTACGGAGGAGGAGGAGAAGGTGATGGTGGAGGCGGAGAGTGATAATAATATGGGGGCTTAGGAACTGGTGATGGTGGAGGTGGAGAGTGGTAATAATATGGGGGTTTAGGAACCGGTGAAGGTGGAGGTGGAGAGTGGTAGTAGTATGGAGGTTTGGGAACTGGTGATGGTGGAGGTGGAGAGTGGTAGTAATACGGAGGAGGAGGAGAGGGTGATGGTGGAGGTGGAGATTGGTAGTAGTATGGAGGTTTAGGAACTGGTGATGGTGGAGGTGGAGAGTGATAATAGTACGGGGGTTTAGGAACTGGTGATGGTGGAGGTGGGGAATGATAATAATACGGGGGTTTAGGAACTGGTGATGGTGGAGGTGGAGAGTGATAATAATACGGGGGTTTAGGAACTGGTGATGGTGGAGGTGGAGAGTGATAATAGTATGGGGGTTTAGGAACTGGTGATGGTGGAGGTGGGGAATGATAATAATATGGGGGTTTAGGAACTGGTGATGGTGGAGGTGGGGAATGGTAGTAGTATGGTGGTTTAGGTTTTGGTGATGGTGGAGGTGGGGATTGGTAGTAGTATGGAGGCTTTGGTACTGGTGATGGTGGAGGTGGAGAGTGGTAGTAGTATGGTGGTTTAGGTTTTGGTGAAGGTGGAGGTGGAGATTGGTAGTAGTATGGAGGCTTAGGAACCGGTGAAGGTGGTGGTGGAGAATGATAATAGTATGGTGGCTTTGGTACTGGTGATGGTGGTGGTGGAGATTGATAATAGTATGGAGGTTTAGGCTTTGGTGATGGTGGAGGTGGAGATTGGTAATAGTATGGAGGCTTAGGTTTTGGTGATGGTGGAGGTGGAGATTGGTAATAGTATGGTGGCTTAGGAACTGGTGATGGTGGAGGTGGAGAGTGATAATAGTAAGGAGGCTTAGGGACTGGTGATGGTGGAGGTGGAGATTGGTAGTAGTATGGTGGCTTAGGAACTGGTGATGGAGGAGGTGGAGATTGATAATAGTATGGAGGCTTAGGTTTTGGTGATGGTGGAGGTGGAGATTGGTAGTAATATGGTGGCTTAGGTTTTGGTGATGGTGGAGGTGGAGATTGATAATAGTAAGGAGGTGACTTCACAGGTGGAGGTGGTGACTTGTAAACATAAGTAGGTGATGGTGGAGGTGGAGATTGGTAATAGTATGGTGGCTTAGGAACTGGTGATGGTGGAGGTGGAGAGTGATAATAGTAAGGAGGCTTAGGGACTGGTGATGGTGGAGGTGGAGATTGGTAGTAGTATGGTGGCTTAGGTTTTGGTGATGGTGGAGGTGGAGATTGGTAGTAATATGGTGGCTTAGGTTTTGGTGATGGTGGAGGTGGAGATTGATAATAGTAAGGAGGTGACTTCACAGGTGGAGGTGGTGACTTGTAAACATAAGTAGGTGATGGTGGAGGTGGCGACTTGTATATGTAAACAGGAGATGGAGGAGGAGGTGACTTATAGTAGTAAGGAGTGGGTGAAGGCTTAGGTTTTTCACATTCTTCAAAATGCTTTTTTGAAGCATAAGCAAATGGCTTAGCCTTGAGCACAACTTCGTACTTGTCTTTAGATTTCACCTTCAAGTCTGTTCCCTCATTGAGTTTGGTAGGTATGTTGAAAGGCGAGCCCTTAGGTGGAGCATAAAGCTTGGCCTTGCACACTGTGGATCCATATTTGACATAGTTGAAATCCTTAACTGTGATGCTGTATTTTCCATTACTCTTAGTTTCACCGTAAGCCTTGATAATATTCCTTCCTGCTTTGCATTTAACCTCCACAATAGCACCTACATGCCCCAAAATGGTTAATTACAATTCATAAATAATATATGTTATGACAAAATAAATTACAAATTAAGTCCTAGAAAGATATTATATTAAGTTACATTACTTAAAGAACACTAAGTAAAACTATCATTATCAAACGACATATTAATTAGTATTATTTAAAGGATAATAACAAGTTAAATTATCGATTACAAGTTGTAGTTGATACTTTATATATTAATATTTTTATTCCTTTTTATGTATCTATTTTTGGAGATAACACATAAATTAAGAATTTTAATTAATATCTTTGTTAGTATTAAAATTGTTATTTTTTTAAAATTTTCTAATATAATCTCTATTGATTTTTTTATTTATAAAATATTTAAGTTTTTAATTGAGATAAAGATACGATTAAAAATAATAATTAATATACAAACGTATTAATTGAGATAAATATATGATTATAAAATATAATAATTAATATTCTGTTTAACTTTCGAAAGGATAAATAAATAAGAAAAAATATATTTATAAATGTAGATTGAGTTGGATTTTAGTAATAATTTAGCGGTGGGTCCAGCTTGCAATTTGAAATGCCTATTAACTATATTATAAAATATTCACTTCTGCATATACTTGAAAAAGGGTATTCTAGACACTTTAATTAGTGATTTATACATAAAGGATAAATATATTCATTTGATTTTGGTTCATGTTGAATCTGTAAAACTTTTTTTCTCAAACTTAAAAAAAATATTTATTTTGATTAAAACGATAATTAACCTAAAAGGTTAACTGTAAAAACGAGACAACTGCGAGTACTTGTTTAAAAGTGACTAAATTTTAAAACACAGGGATATTTATGGAAACATACGAGCCTTAACCCAAAAATGGGGTTGCCAATGAACATAAAAATAGCAATTCACGGTAACAGTACTAAGCCGTAGTTTTAACATTAACCCAACAATAATGATGTAAATATATATATATATAAAATAAAGTATAAATAAATGAATGTGATATGTACCTTTGAGATGTTTCTTGTTATGAGACTTTTCGGGATACTCCCAGTCATAGCACTTGAAGCTGTAGACTTTACCCACTACCTTGACAATCAAGGGGTGGTGGTGGGGATGGTAGGGATGTGGGGGATACACAACTGGAGGAGGAGGAGAGTTATAATAGTAGGGAGGTGGATATTTGGGTGGTGGTGGAGAACTGTAGTAGTAAGGAGTGGGTGAAGGGGGAGGAGGAGACTTGTAGTAATAGGGAGTTGGGGATGGTGGGGGTGGAGACTTGTAGTAGTAAGGAGTTGGGGATGGTGGTGGTGGGGACTTGTAATAGTAAGGAGCTGGGGATGGAGGAGGAGGAGATTTATAGTAGTAAGGTGGTGGGGGAGGAGACTTGTAGTAGTAAGGAGTTGGGGATGGTGGTGGTGGGGACTTGTAATAGTAAGGAGCTGGGGATGGAGGAGGAGGAGATTTATAGTAGTAAGGTGGTGGGGGAGGAGACTTGTAATAGTAAGGAGTTGGGGATGGTGGTGGTGGAGACTTGTAGTAATAAGGAGTTGGGGATGGTGGAGGAGGAGATTTGTAGTAGTAAGGTGGTGGGGGAGGAGACTTATAGTAGTAAGGAGTTGGAGATGGTGGTGGTGGAGACTTGTAATAGTAAGGTGGTGGAGGAGGTGGAGACTTGTAGTAGTAAGGTTTTGGGGATGGTGGTGGAGGAGATTTGTAGTAGTAAGGTTTTGGGGATGGTGGAGGAGGAGATTTGTAGTAATAGGGAGTTGGTGCTGGAGACTTTACAGGCGGAGGTGGAGACTTGTAATAGTAGGGTGGTGGAGGAGATGGTGAAGGTGGTGGTGGGGACTTGTAATAGTAGGGTGGTGGAGGAGAGGGAGAAGGGGGTGGGGGAGATTTGTAGTAATAGGGAGTTGGTGCTGGAGACTTTTCAGGCGGAGGTGGAGACTTGTAATAGTAGGGTGGTGGAGGAGATGGTGAAGGTGGTGGTGGGGACTTGTAATAGTAAGGAGGAGGAGGAGAGGGAGAAGGGGGTGGGGGAGATTTGTAATAGTATGGAGGAGGAGGTGAGGGAGAGGGTGGTGGAGGAGATTTATAGACGTAGGGAGGAGGTGGTGAATTGTACTCGTAAGGAGGCGGTGGAGAAGGAGAAGGGGGAGGTGGTGATTTGTACTCATAAGGTGGAGCCTTGTGCTCATATGGTGGAGGTGGCGGAGACTTGTAGACGTAATGAGGGGATGGAGGAGGTGGTGACTTGTACTCATAAGGTGGTGGTGGTGAAGGAGATGGTGGCGGTGGTGATATGTACTCGTAAGGGGGTGGAGGAGAATAGTAAGGGTAACCATCAGCACTGACGGAAACCACAGAAGTAGAAATCAAAGCAATGGCCAATGCCATGGCCATTTGTGGCCAAAGACGACCCCTTGTGGGGTCGCTGCCCCATGCAGTCATGCGTAGAAGGAAAAAGCTGGCCAATGCTTCTTCTCAGATCCTCACTGATATTCTTGAAAGAGGAGAGATCTATGAATGATTCTGGGGAGGTGAGGAAAAGAGAGAAGGAGTTTGGTGTTAGTGATGACTGACAAAAGCTGCGTGAAATACTTAGTACTTATAATGAAAGTGAGTCGTTAAAGGGGAGCTGTCATGAGGGACCAATTCTAATTATTCAATTCCTTTCATTTTTGATTTTAATGCTTTAAATTAAACTTACCCCAGCTGGCCATATGACTTTTTTTTAAACACTTATTCTTATTTGTTTTCCTCCAAATGGCCAGAACTAGGCTCCATTATAATCTCCAACTACTGATTAAAATATAAATCAGCATCTTATACGTTCGTTCCACATTAGTATTTAGTATTTAGTATTTAGTATTTAGTATATATTGAACATTAGTTACCTTAATGTCCTATTCTTTTATCTTTCACTCTTAGCTGCCCTCCTCCTGCTCAGTTGCCTATCTTGACGAAAAAGTAACTCCAAAATGCTTTATTCATCTTCTCTCTCTTTGTTTTTCTTTTGTTTTCCAGAGAAAGGAAGGAATACTGTATTTTGCATCACGGATCCATGAGTGGTCATGATTTTTGTTCGAGTCCTCGATGGCACCCATTTCAAGCTTTGGATCAAATCCTCTTTTGATTAAGGGTGAAGATATTTTGACTTTTCAACACTCTTTTTTTTAGTACATTTCTTTTTTGAAAGTTTGTTTTAGTACATTTCGAACATAAGCTTTTGGCAGTTTATGACAAAGAATAATCTAAATTTGCCTTAATTTGCTACACGTCCACGTGTTCGTCGGGTTACGATACAAATCAAATTAAGTCCAATATTATAAAATTATCATTTATTTATTTTATTTCTTATACACCCCAAGAAAAAGGTATGTCCACAATTATACAGTTACAAAAATCAAATTGCATGAGTACGTTGATTCGAGTGGGGTGGACAACAAGTAAGGAGAAGGAGACAGAATGAGAAGTTGCTATGAGAAGAGTACGAGTCCATCACCTCTTTGGTTCACTTCACCTGTAAATGCTTTTTTCTTTCTTTCTGTTTCTTTAAAAAATTTCTCAGCCATGTGATTCCTCAATGATGGGATTAACATGTGTTGTCAACACCACCAGCATGAAGCGCACGCTGCTTCTTTTGCAGCTAATTTTTGGTGCCCAAACTTTAGAGGGGAAGCAAAAAATAAAAAAGAAAAAAAAAACAAGTTACAAACAGTAACTAAAGAAAAATAGTAATCTCCAAATTAATTTCATTCCGTACAAGAAATAGTAATTGGTGTTTTCTTCTACATTCAACTTTAGTTAACTATACCTTAAAACTCTACAAAAAATTTTTTTTTTTAAGAAATTCATAAACTATCATGTCTTTCTAAATGTTTCTGTTTGGGCACTTGGAAATTTAGGAACACTTAAAAGAGAAACAAAAATAGTTTTATTTAGCCAAAGAATAGCCGGAAGAAAATATTTCAATGTCAAATGATTGAAATATTTGAGTAACATAGAACAGAATTTTTCCAAAACTGCAATGTGTACTGAGGGAATTAATTGGGTTAGTGTCTTAATATGTTCCTTTGTGATGAATTTCAGGAGTTTAAAGATAAACTATCTTTGCGTGATGCATTGGTTTTAGCAATTGATCAATGTCGGCATGTAACATGAATAATCAATAACTGTAACATGAATGAATGAAACGTGCACACTATTGTTCCCTTATAAAATTGTGTTTGGCAGTGTTGGATAATATAATACAATTGAACAACTAAGCATTTGCCAATTAAAAAATAGCCCTACAGTCCAAAAGGAAGTAATCAGGTACATTTCTCAATGATGCTCCGGACACATGTAGTTTTATATGGTTTGAAGAATCAAGATTCCTGATAATCTTTTTTCTCTGGAAATGGGAAACTAATAAGCAAAATAGTTACATTGTAATTATATGATGTGCCCTGCTTTGAAAGGAAATGTGGTAACATTTTTCATTTTGGTCCATCTGGTCTACATATTTACCGTTCATAAGGCAAAGTTTGTGCCTGGCAGTGAATTCCAATGTAGCTATTTGTCCCATGGGTCAAGATTACCATACCATATAATGTGTGCATTAACTGTGTCCCCATGTGAACCAACTAATACTTAATTTCTCATAGCCAGCCACTCTCTCTCTCTCTCTCTTATTGTTTATGGTAGTCAATGCCGTGTAGTAGAACGTCTCTGAATTAAGGTGTAAATAGAACATCAAATTAGTGAGGGTTGTTGAATTTAAGGGAAAATAAATTATTTTCATCTGATTTTAAAAGTTTAAATGTAAATTGGATATTGGTTCCATGCATAATGATATTGAGATGTGGTAGTCATAGTGGGGTGGAAAATTTAGAAAGAAAGAGGGAAGGAATGGACAGTTCGGAAGGGAATAATAAGATAGAGGAAACTTGAGTTCCTTTTGATGCTTATAATGTAGGAATGATAGGAGTAAATCACGAAAAATCAAAGAAAGACTTTTCCTTTAAGAGCAGATAATTATATTAAAGTCGTTTGGAGGGCCACACCATCAACCACTTTTGGTCCTAAAATTCTCACGTTTAGGTGTGGTACAGGTTGTTACAATTCTGCAGAATCAAGTTATCTCCATCTAACCATTAATCTCAAAACTTCATCTTCCAGTGATTACAAATTTCCCCCTTTTTCTTTTGTTCTTCTCCTGGGAATGAGATCAGTTATGGAGTTCTCTAGTTATATTCAGAATTTCGGACTTAGCTTTTATGCTTTTGATTAGAGAAAAATGATTTATGCAATACCAAATTCATTTATGTAACGAATGATTTTCGTAGCATTTGCTTATTTGGTCAATCTTATCATGATGAGAGACTTAGAGGTAAAACGGGGAAGGTGAAATGAAATCTCCCTCTCTGTTTTGCAAAAGAGACATGAACTTAATGCTAAAAAAGAGCATTAGAATACCATGACCAAATATATAAAAGACTTGAGAAACAGCAGAAACATAATAATTGATTCTGTTTGGGCTTTCAATTATTAAGCGAGGGCTAGTATAATAAGCATGTGCATAACCTAACTTAAGGGTTATTAGCTGTAGCAGAATTCATCAGATAATTAAACTTTTATTGATCACAATAGAAAACAAAAGCCTCCAAGCTAAGATGCCGCCAATATAGCAACTGGACATACATTTTGATGATGTTGACAGGTGCATGTTTATCACAAATAGTTGTTGACCAAAGTATGCTATAGCTAAGCCTAAATTGTAAAAGGGAGCCAATGCAATGTGATGTGATTCAATTTACCCGATAATCTAATACAACAACAATAGCCATATATCCCATTAGATTCATGTAAACAGGACTAATTACTGCATAATTTTACATATGAATAAAATCAAAATACATGCTGAGTAACTCGATTAAAGAAAAACTTCAAAATTGTTCCTTTTGGTATATTTCTCTGAGGAAGACTCAAAAGGACAATATGGGATAACATTAAATTTGTTTCTCTCAGTCATGAGGCCAAAATTTAACTGAAATTAAAAATGTCATAATAATTCTGATTATTCCTGCACGTGCTGATGGCTGCCGGGGGGTATTCCTTTGTAGATCTACGTCCTCAAGTGAAAAGTATGTTGATTCTTTTTCAAGAAGTGGCCGTCTTGTGCTTCGTTTACATCTAGAAAAAAATAAATAAATAAATCACTCTGTTTTTTTATTTTTTTTTATTCCTCTTTAAAGTTTCTTGATCCATACTTTGACATGAACCATCTATAAACGAATGGGATGTTTCTTTTCATTCCTATGATCCTCTTTATTATATAAGTTCACATGAAAAGTACCTAAAGGGTCCTAAATGCTAATAGTTCCTTAATGCCATAACGCCACCAATTTGCCACGTAAATTAATTATTTTCTCAATTGGTGTTTCGGTCCGGCTTGCACATACATCAGTTATTTTCTCTCTCCAACTTATGCTGCCATTCACAAATATACTTCTTATATCGAGAAAATACATAGAACTTAAACAGTATTTTTTTTAAAAAAAAATACTTAGTTATCAAAATAGAGTGAAATTAAAAATGATAAAGTAAAAGAAAGGTTATTTCAAAATAAAAAAAATATTTCGAAATAGTTTAAAGAGATTTTTCGTTTACTTAATGTGTGAAATGAACATCTAAAAAAATAAGAAAGAAAATAAGAGAATTTTTAATTGATAGAGTAAGAAAAGTGAGGTTAAAGAATAAATTTGAGAGGACACAATTCATATTATGAATTGTTTTTTATAATAAATATTAAATTATGGGAGTAATTTATAATTATAAATAGAATAAAGTATATTTACACTTATTTAAGATAATGTTTATTATACTCACACCTCATGTTTAAAATGTCTCTATAGAAACACTTCTACATTATTACAGAGTTGATTATGTTAATTGTATTTGTTTAAATTAGAAGATTATTTTTGAAATTAAAAGAGCAAGTTATACTCACATCCTTTCAATTTTCTATTTATTACACTTACATCTCCTGAATTTAACACTTATTATAATTGTGCTCTTTCATGCTAATGTAAATTATTGTTGATTTAGACATATGAGTTTTCCAAGTTTATCTTATTGTCTAAAACTAGACCTCAAATGTACATGGGTTAAACACATTGACCATCTATTAAGAGTGACCATGTTACAAACAATCTATGTGAAATATTCTATATAAGCAATGCAATAAAAATATAAAAAAAAACATGAAAAACTTATATCCAAATTAGCAACAATTAACATTAGCACGATAGGTTACAACTGTAATAAACACTAAATTTAAGAAATGTGAGTGTAATAAATGGTAAATTGAATAGGTATGAGTGTAATTTTTTATTTTAATTTCAAAAATAATCTTTAAGTTCAAATAGATACAAAGGGTAAAATTTTCTAAATTTTTTATTAAAAAGACATGTGACAAGCATGTGACACATTTTCATTAATGAAATTAACTCTATAATAGCGTACGAGATGTTTCTGTATCGAAGTTTCTAAAACCAAAGAGGTTACTATAAACATTTTACGCAAGGGGTGTAAGTACAATAAACACTATGTTGAAGGGGTACAAGGGTAATTTACTCTTATAAATATGTATTTTGCGGAGAAAAAAATAAAAAGTTTGTGAACACAACTACTTTCACACTTATATATAAAAAGTTCAAGCTTAATCTAATTAATGCTTATAAATATATAGAAGAAGAGTAAATTAATTTGATTTAATTATATATTATATAACCTTAACATTATAGAAGTTAAATCATATAATAAAAGTATAAAATTATAATTGAGATAATTTTTTTTTATACATATCACAAATATCTTTCATAAAAAGTAATTTTATTCAATAAAACTATTATAAACGGTAAAATTATATCTTGGGGTATTTAATATATCTACATATACAAGATTCATATTTATAACCACAAGTTAAGTTTGAACCACCCTACATCAATTAATTCACACATTCAATATTAAGATAATTTTTATAATATTTATTTAAAGATTAATAATATTAATATAAATATATGTTAACTAACGATGATGTGACTAACATTTCTAATAGTAAACAATTTTCTATAGTTTAAATGTTTATTTTTGTAATATTTTTAGTAGTTTTAGAAAATAATGTTTGAAGTTTTGATTTTTTTAACATTTATGACTATTTTAGTCTATAAAAATTGGAACAAATAATGAAATTAATTATAAACATGATACTATTAACATTCTACTTAATATTTTTGTTGACAATTCATGTAATCCTCTTTTAGATATTGCTAACATACATACCAATCAACTTTAAAAAATATTAGAGATACATCATATTTTAAGATAAAATTATTTTTGCTCCAATTAACGTTATTGTTAATGAGTTGAATGACTGTATATATCTCTGAATCTGGAATATGCTAAGACTTACTTAAATTTTAATGCATCATATTCAGTTAATGAAAATGTGGACAAACCAAATGGTGTATGTACTTTTGAGCTTTTAAATACAATTGTTGTATTTGATCTTCTAGATCATAGCAAACATCATTTTTTGTAACAAAATTAGAGAAAAAAAATTGATTCCAAAATTATCATTGACTTCATCCTATCCTAAAATTTCATTTCAATTTCAGCATAAGTGATTTCTAGTACTTGTTTCTTTTGTAATAACAATAAACAAAAGTCAAAAATATTCTCTAGATGTTGAAATTTATCTTTCAATATTAGTTATTTCACATGGTCATTTATACGTTGTTATCTCAAAAATTACAACACGTAACAAATTAAAAATTATTACATGTAACATAGTTAAAGATAATTCATGTTCGACTTTAAATATAGTTTATAAAAAATTTAAAATTTAAATAAGGTATTATTAATTTTCTATCATGTATTAGTATGTATTAATTTATTAATCATGTTATCAAATTAAGTACTTAATTTTTGTTTATCAATTATTGTTAATTTATTTTCATTTCTTGTTTCAAATTGACATAGAAACTAAGGTTAGTGAAACAAAGATTTGTATTTTGTTACAAAATAATATGTCATCACTTATTAATTTTTTTCTTCATAAAGTATTTAAAAATAATGTACAATAGAAATATAATACTAAATTTTTTCAATATTTTATTTTAAAGGTGTTTTGAACATACATAAAATAAATATTTCAACAATTACATATTAGTTTTTGCATTTTTTAGTTGATGATAAATATAACATAAAAATAACATAATTTGATTACATAATAATATTAGTCTTATTTGTATCAACAATATGCGCTTTATTTAAAAATATATCATTTACTTTCTTATATTATATTATATTTATTTTATTTCTTATTTTATTAATAGTTACTTTTAATTATTACACATTTAACACATATTTCAATAAAAAATAATAACTTTTATATATAAATTTATAATTATTAATATTAAAAATATTATTATTTATATATAAAAAATACATCACATTAAATATATGTAACTAAATTATTTACGTAACGTCGCATAGTTAAAATAATTAGTTATATGCATGAAAATAATACAGTGAAATATTAAATCACCAATTAACAACCGTTCAGGTTCCTACCATTGAATTTTTAGTACAAAATGGACATTTAAAAGACAGAATATGATACAACAAACTCATTATTTCTCCTAAAATTTTTCTGTCAGATCGTAATTAAAATCACAAAATTAACAGGTTACTAACTATTTGTTCACTTACCCATAAAAAAATAATTTTTTTTTTAATCTGAGAATTTCTCTACTAGAAATCAATACTAATTTCTTAAAATATTCATATTCATATAAAAGATCCAAAAATCTCAATAAATATTTATCATACAGAAATTGAAAATTGAACTCTTAAACACATATTTGTAGTAATAAAATAAATAAATAAAAGTAAAAAATTCTTATCAATTGAAATGAATTTTTTTAGATAAATTTTTATTGATTTTTTAATTCATATAATTATAAATGTGTTAATTAAGGTAATTAAAATAATTATATATATTTATGAT
>JAMLFT010004463.1:0-19527 GCA_026544285.1 Pachyrhizus erosus | reverse complement strand
TTATTTTAATTAATATTTAAATTTAAATTTTTAAAAAATAGATATTTTAAATTTTAATTCTAATCCAATTATTCTTTAAAATTTATCATTTTTACAAATAATTTTTTCTATCAAGTTGAGATTTCTTCTTTGATATTAATTTTATCCCAAGATATTATTTATAAAAAAGATAGATTTTAAGAATTATTTGAGATAAAAATAAAATTTAGATGTTTATATGCAAATAGACTTTAAGTTTAACGATTAATTAAAATGAAATTAGAGTTTATAATATCTATTTATAAAAGGAATAAAATTTAAGATATTTATTTATAAAAAGAGATAACGCATAAGTGTCAAATACTTTTTTTTATTTAATTTAATTTTTTTTCTCAACATTTAAAATTTTTAACTTCTCTAAGGGATTTTGCAATCATCATTAGTAAAGCAATTCTTCTATCAATCAATTTAGTTTTTGATAATTTTTTTAAAACTTCAAGTTTTGAAAGTATGTATTTTACATATTTTAATTATAAAAAATAATAATCTATAAATTAAATTATCCTATAATATCAAAGATTTGAATTAAAATTTATAAAATAGAGTAAATATAAAAAAAGGAGTTGAATTATATGTTTTAATTTTTTTTTTGAAAAACAAATTTAAAACAACATATACAGAAAGGATTGTCTGTATAAAAAATAAATTAAAGAGAAACTTTACACGATGATTATAGGAATAAATAAGTTAAATACTTATTAACCGTTGTATAAAAAAATTGAGTTTATAATTATCCCCTTAAAAGTTAGAAAAGAAGGAGTACTATATGTATAAAAAGATATGAATTTTTCTCAACATATAGTTATTTTTCTTAATTATATAATTTTTTATATAAAATTATTGTATAAATAAAAATTTTCAAGTGAAAAGGCATAATATCATCTCACCAGTGGTCTAGGTTCCATTTCACATCATTTACTCAGAATATATGTGTGAGCAAATTATATCAACATAAATATACCCCACAAATAGCAATACAAAAGTGTCGCACCTCTAGCCAAGCAAAATGTTTCACCCCCTCTGACACAATTTGTCCCATCATCTTTAACACAGGTTTTTCACATCCAAGACCAATCGACAAACCTCAATCATGACCAAGAATAGTCATAGGGGATGCAATGGGTTGTACCTAGGTCACTAGTACTTCTTGTCTCACTAAAAATTGATACAAGGTGTTAATAGATCAAGTGTGAACTTTAAGAAAAAGCCAAAACAGTTTACCTGACAATGTAAGTAGAAATAGGATCTTTTAGTGAGACAATGCAATGTGGGCATGCATTGTTTTGGACCTACTACTTTTTTTTTTTAGTATACTATTTTTGTGAACTAAATTGATGGTGTTTTAGCCTTTTTATGGTTTTTGAGACTTCATGATTTGTAGCCTTTTATGACATTATGTATTTTTTACTGTTGTCATGATCCATTAATAAAAAAAATTAAAAAATTAAAAACTAAACAAATAAAAACAAAATTGTTAAAAATTAATTTTAGCTAATTGATAGGTTAAAAAATGCTTCTACACATCCCTTAGTGTCAAGAAAAACTCGAAGTTCTCAAGATATTTTCTTTCTCTAATAAAAGAAAATGTGTTAGTTTATTTTAATTGATGTTTTATTATTTCTCTTTTATATATATTTAAATATTTATAATTTTGTAAATATCTTTTAGTTTTTTATTGTCAAGAATTATTATTTTTTTTATTTTGATTCAAAAGTTTTTATCACATAATGTTACTTGAAAGGAAATTATCAAACTAATTATTTTTTAGTTATTTTTGTTATGTATTTTTAATTTTATCACCTAATTTTATTTGTGAAAAAATTTCCACTTAAATTAAAAAGTATATATTTTTACTTTTATTATTTGATATTTTTTGTAACTTTAAAATTTTATTATCTAAGCCTAAAAATATAATGAAACATTTTTTTGTTATTTTTAATGTATGTTTTATGTTTTAAATTATTTGCAAAAACCTTTGATAAAAATGTAATCTTTTAATCAATAAAAAATAAACAATCCATGAATAAGAAAAGAACTAATCAAACAAATAATGAGATTTACAAGTGTTAACAATAAAGATATGAAAAATTTAACGTATTACATCTAGACTCTATTTGAATAAAGTTCTCTATAAGTACTAACAAGAAAAAAAAAATAAGTTTCTTCCATATGATAAAATTAGCATGTGCATAATTTAATATGTAGAAGCTCTCTCATTTTAGCTTTCTAAACACTACAAGAAAGTCAATGTTTTATATTAGTAGAAAAATGCTACTAACATACAAAAGCTAATGCAAAAACAATGATAGTATCAACTTTGCATTGGTCTGATGGCAGACACTACAAAGTTTGAAGCAAAAGAGTTGTATCCACAATACCACAAAATCAACACAAATTTTGAGCCTAACTTTTTTAAAAGTTATCAATGCTAAATTTAGCGTCCAGAATAATGAAGACAAAACCAATGCTAATGGTGTTGGCTTTATAAACAATGTAATATTCTCCAACCCTAAGACATATACACTTATAATATTATCAAAATATTTTTTGCTACAAAATTCAAATAAAAAATGTACTAACTTTTTTAAAAACTTCTTTTGCAATAAAAGAGCATTATATCTTGTACTTTTTGTGAACTTAAAAAAAACAATAAATAACATCATTCATAATTTAAACAATTTTTGGCACTTTAAAGGCCATATAAAATCATGTTAAATAAAACATAAGAGAAACTAATAATAAGTTGCAAGCTTATATTATAGACTAAAACTCCATGCCTTGATATTACATTGTCTCAAAGAACACATAACCAAAAAATTAAAAATAATAAAGTAAATGTCTAAGTTTTTACCCCAACATCATCATCATCTCAAGGAGACTCACTTGCAAGGGTGACATTCAACCCAAACATAAACAAAACAAATAAACAAGGAGTGAGATACATCACACAACACATATGATGCTTAAAAAGAGAGAAGGACATTATCAGGATATAACACATTTATGTATACACGTGGTACCATTTAAAAAATACTTTGTGAAGTAGTCTAATAGCTAATGTAGTTGACCAATTATCTCAGCATGGGTAATTCGACATTACCACTCCTACTAAGATTATTCTAACACCCCTTTTTGAGCTCACTTGAATTTACGTGTGTGAGTGTGTGCGTGTGCACACACATAGCAAATTTATTTAATTTGAAAAATAAATAATTTAAAATGCGATTGCAAAAATACATTACTTATTTTCATACATTTTATTTTTACAGAAAAGAAACGTAGTTCAAAAAAATAATATCATAAAATAATTTCCCCCTTTTCTTTAATTTTAAGCGCCACACATATATCCATTAAGTGTAATTTTAATTTAAATCATATAGTTTCAAATAAAACAATGTAACAAAATAAATTAATTCATACACAATTTTCTGAATAAACATCATGTCATAAAGACTAGTTAGTCAAAGTATTAAGTTAGGATTCCAAATCATAACCATATACAACCTAGTGGTAGTAGTATAAGTTTTTCAAAAGGAAAAAATAGTTAATAATACATACAAGAATACCATATATAAGTCATTTCCCACTAAAATACATCAAAAAAGACATAAAACCTAGATAGAGCAGTTAAATATCCCCTAACATACTTAGGTTGTGAAAATGCAACAACTACCCATATTAAAGCTAAGAGGAACCCTCAACAGGATCCTCTTCCTCCATGTCTTTTGTGTCCTTGTCATCCTTGGAGTCCACAGAAATAGTCTCTCAATTTCAATGTACGACTCACCATAGTAGAAGAAACCTTGTTATAGTAGTCGAGTTGAAGAGTGAAAAAGTAGAGATTGGGATAACTCTATGTGGAGATGAAGGAACATAAGACTACATAATCAGTACCGTATAAACATCTAACATAGTTGATCCAAATGGAGACGATGAAGAAGATGATGCAATTGGTGAAGGCATAGGGAGCCTATAGTATACCCCAAGGCTTGGGAATGAGTCAAAATAAAGGATAATTGTATAGTAACAAATGGAATGTGAGGTTCAATGTTGACTGATATGAATAAGTACTATACCTCCTCGTGGAAGGTGTCCCCCTCAATAAGAGGATCATGGATCCAATGTCCATCAAGCATCTTGATTGTGACGTGGCTCATTGGCTTTCTCCTTAGTATCATAGTTGTTTGTAAAAAGGTGAATTGAAAGTTGAAATCTTTGTTCCTCTATATATTACAAACAAAACAAACTTTACAATCTACATATTAACAATCATTATACAAAATTTACTGTAATGTCATTACCTAACTAACTAAAATCTTATCTTTAGGTTTAACAAATAAAATCTTAGGTCCCAATGCCTATTGATTTTTTGGGCCATAAAATTCTTACATAATTTTGTTAGGTGATGATTGAGAGTACATACTCATATCTTGGTATTATATATTAGATGCTCTCACCAATCTTGGTTATGCTCTAATAGGGATGTCAAGTTGACAAGCGTAAGTCCTTGTCTAGTCAATCTTTTGTCCTAATTCAAGTTATCATAAATCGATGCCATCTACCCCGAGGTCTCCTTTAAGTCAACAAACATATCTCAAGTACCAATTGTGGTCAATCTATTCCTCATTAAGGTTTAGAACTCTTTCACACTTCACACCTCATTGGATACATTTTAGGATGTATCTTATGAAAATTTGGCAAATCTTTGGCTATAATTGGTGTTACCTTCAATGATTACCACATTACCCAATTGCATAGGCTTGTAGTGACCACCAAAAATTGATCACTATTATTAACATGTGCCCCTAAGGCTGCAATACACCTTACTTCTAATGTCATTCCTTTCAATCACATTCTTAATTTCTTCTATCATGACGCTCAATCCTTCATTTTCATTTTGATAACATTTCACAATCAACTGTAAGAACACACATACCAAAATGCATGTGTAGGAACACACATACTGAAAAGCACACACAACGATGCATATATAAAGATGCACAAAAAGACACATGTAGAAATGCATGCACAAAAGTCATATATTCATAACAAACAACGAAAATTCTTATATTCCTACATGTAAGTATCTAAGTAACCACAAGGAAGTTAGAAACAACTTCGCATCCTTTAAACATAAAATAAAAAAAGATACGTTATATATTAAGCCATGGTTCCCAAGATTCATTATCCCAACATCCTATACCCATGTCTTTATCTTTCACTCCTCAATTATGTGAATCACTCAACTCCCCAATCATTTTAAACACTTTGTATTCATATAAGACATTAAGATAAAAATAACAAGAGAAACATAACACAACCTCAATCAATTAGAAGGAATATAATACCAACACAAACATGGAAAATGGGAAATCATACGATAGTCTTGACAACTAAACTATATAAAACTTTAGGGATTTCAAACCAATAACAAGGATCCCACCTATGATTAATGAATCATGCCCGTAATATATAGATCACACATGTGATATATGCTTGTGATTTGTGACAATTGCAGAAAATATGAACTTTTTCCCTTAAATACAAAATCAATTCACTTGTAGTATTCTCAAAATATGTTTGCACAAAATTAAAATACAAAGATCTACTAATTAGGTGGGGCTTGGAGCTTGGAGAAGCATGGAAAATAAATAGTTAGGTTTTGTTAAGCATAAAAAGGATCAAAAAGTCATTAGAAAAGGGGTTAAATGGTGACACTTGGCATTTTATGGTTTTTCTGCAAAACCAATAATGCTTCTAATATGTTTTTCTCAAGTTTTGGCTTGGATATTAAAAATTGGTTAGTAGTAAGGAAATTCTTTCTTAATCTTGGATTCAAATACTATAATGTAGCATAATTCAAGTTTGATTTAAAAGTTGTTTCTCAAGATAATACAATCACAAATTTCATTTTAGAATTGATTTTCTTTTAAAATTTACTTTTTTACTCATAAATACGAAATAAGTTAAAAATGTTCTTTTAATGATTTGGTATGATCACTATTGAAAAAGTTAGAAAAAGAAGTAAAATAACTATACAATAAGTAGATATGAGAAGCAATGAAAGAATACAACACACACAAGATTTATACTTGTCACCCATAAATCTTGGCTATATTTACACTCCACACTTATAAGATTTTCCACTATGACAAACATTAATTACAAAAGGTATTCTTTCTCTTTAAGACTTCTTAGGCTTGCACAATATTCTTTCATAACCTCTACAAGATACTTCTTAACTTAGTATTCTTACCTTTACAGGTATGCACCAAGTGTTCTCACCTTTTCAAGTATCCTCTAATTATTCTTACTTCTTCAGGTTTATATTGAGTATAGTCTCATTTATAGGACAATATTCTCACCTTTTTAGGTTACATAACTCATACTTTCCACCTTTATAGGCCCTTTACTAATATTCTAAAGCTTTGTAGATTCGACTTAGTATTTTGACCTCTATAGTTTCCACTCAACTTAAATATTCTTTTACACGTCTCTCTAAGCTTAACCCAACAATAATCTTGCGTAGACTCATATAACAAACCTTGTTGTGCTTAAAATTCACTTTAGAAGTATTTGTCCCCAAGTACACTTTTGAGTTCCCACTCATGGGTTTTGTTTAAAGAGACTTAAATATTATTCTTTTGGATACTTACTTCAATGATATTACACAAAATTAGGAGGCTTACATAAACTTTTTAAGATGGAAACAAGGTGGGCTCTAATCTTATAGTGTTTTAGCTAAGAAAAAATATATTCAAAAGTTGAATTTTTGACTTTTAAAAGCTCAATTTTTTTACCTTACTCTTACTTATTTGTTTTCATTCCTTATAATGAACTTTACATAAAACCTAGAGCTAGTAGTTTATATTTGTTGAAGGGATTTTCAAACGTAATCAAATGTTGTATAAATTTTCATTTTCATATTATTGTGTGTTAACTATTTTTATTGTCTTATGTACTTCATTTTTCAAATACAACTAGCTTAAATTCAAATTTGAATTATGATAGTTAGTGCTTACTATTGTATTAGTGGCTCACCTAATGATAATTTTTTATACTTGTCATGGGTGCTACTTTTGAAGATTGATTTCTACATAATGTTTCTTGATGATGCTTTTGGAGGTTGTAGTGCACAACAATCTTCTATGCTCTGGTTACTTTGTTTTCACTAGGATTTGGTCATCTATTCAAGTTTGTGTTTTTGAATACTTGCAAGTATAGTTTTGAGCTTATTGCTTCTAAACAATATAGTCATTTGTGTCTTATTCTTTGTTTATTCTTGCATCATCTAGAGGTTTGATAGCAATAGCAAATATGCTACCAAAATCATTGAATTTTCCAATAATTTTGCAATATAGGGCCAATTCAAATCATATCTCCAAAGACAATCCATTTGATATCATATTTCAATTCAAAAATAGGTGGAAATTTTTGGTTTAATTCAACAATTAAAAATAAATTAAAGCAAGATTTAAAGTTTGAAAAATAAATTCAAAGAGACAACTCAAGGATCTAATGCTTCGGTAAATGATTATGGTTTCAAAAAATATAAACAAATCCATGATCATGCAACAATAATTCAAAATCATGAGATTATTATCTCACATTCATTCATCAAAATGAGGAACATAATCACTTTTCTTAATTTGGACAAATTCAATCACAATTCGAATTACTACAAATAATTGATCAATTATCATGGAAAAATTAATCAATCTTAATCCTAATCTCAATTCAATTTCCTAAATCAAAACATAATAATGCATTTATTCAAAAAATTGAAAAGAGAGAAAAAGAGAAAAGATGATTCATCAAGTCGAAAATGAAGCATATAAAAACTTGGATTTACCTAAGGTTTGGAACCCTTGGTTTGAAAATGAAATTAACTTTCTATGCTTATCATCATTGCATGTTTTCCAAAACAAAATTGGAAAAGAAAAAGAGGAAGAAGAAAATGAAAATTAAAGAAAGGAGAAAAAGAGAAAATAGAAAATAACTCTAACTAGCTTTTTAACTAACTCTTGGAATGTGTGTAAAAACATGGGCCTTTCATAAATAACTAAAATCCACTTAAAAACTCCCTAAAAAAACTATAAAAATGTTAATGGGCCACTTATAAAAAAATTAGGCCTAAAAGTACAAATATGAAATTTTCAAATGCAAGACAACAACTTGTGTAGCTTAATTTTGGCCCTGAAATGACCTATGCAAAAAAAATAAAAATGTCAAGATGAAAAAAATGTGAAAATTAACAAAACTTGACACTTAGGCCCAATAAGACCCATTACCACATAACTCAATTAAAAAGGATAAAAATAACCATAAAGCATGTAAACTATGTGCAAAATTGAAACACAAATGAAAACAAAATCATTCTCTATCAAGGTCCTTTTAGTCATGTGTAACTTTTGATCTTACAATCCCTTAACTAGACTCACCCTTTGATCATGTTTTCGATCATATACAAATTTTGATCTTACAATATCATGTATATAAAAAACATGGTTTGTCTTTCATGCTTCTAGCAATTCTTGTTTTGGTAATCCAACTTCTAATTGACAAATCCTATTTTTGTAAGGTTGACATACTTCATATTGATGCCACCCCAAATGGGGCCTAGTTTTTAAAAAAAAAAATATATTTAGATCAAAATATTTGTTTGAACTAGAAGTTTTCAAATCAAACTAAATTGATTTCATACTTTAGAAGTTGTTTGTCAGTTGGTTGTATCAAAAAGCTTACTTGTAATCTTCATAAAATGTAGTACATTGCAAAAAAATTGTAAATATTAAATTTTAACACTTAGCTTCTAATTGTGTTTCTAATTATCATTTAAGCGTATGAAAATGTTTTCCTTTCTCCTAACTAACTTTTCGTAACAAAGAAGTATCTTCTGTTTAAGAAGTTTCCATTTGTGTAAAAAAGGGCCCTAAAAAAATAAATGTCATTATTCTACCTTTTTAGTGAATCCTTAATCCACTTCAATATACTTTTTTTCTTTCCTTTCAAAATGGAAAAATCCCCATGCATGATTCTTCAATATACATTGTCATCTATAACTTGAGGAGTTGTAGAGGTGTTGAAGGCTTGTAGTGCTTAAGTGGTGTAACACCCTTTTTCACTTATTTGATTTATTATATAATTTTGAAAATGATTTTGTTAATTGAATTACTTAGGCAGGATAAAATTCAAAAACTCATTCACAAGGGAGTTACAATTTAAAATCGATGATCCATCTTAATATCAAACAATATATAGTAGACAATCTATTAATAAAGAAAACTCAATTCTATATATATTCTTAAGTATAGAAACATACAATATATCCCAAAATATAAACTATATAATTACTACATTTATCCAAAACATATGGTTAACTAATCAACAAGATACTATTTAATTGGTAATCCCTTACATAACATCTAATCCGAACACTCAAAGGGGTCCTCTTCCTCGAAAGTCTCCTTTTCCCTTTGAGTTGCTAGCTTAATTGGCAGTAGGGATAGTTGGGGGATTTGGATTTGTTAAAGGTTGGGAGAGTCTAGGAGCGGTTGGAATGTCCGATGAAATACCCACATATCGAGGAGGTAGGATTTGAGTCATTATGATGGGAAAATGAATATGAGAAAATTGTCCAAGCAATATAATCTCAAGAGATAGAAAGGCAAATCTCACATAACTCGTGAAAGTGTCGCCTTCGAAAAGAGGGTCACGAGTCCAATTTCCTTCTAAGGGTATGATTGTTAGGCAGAAGAGGGGATGAAACCTGTCTACCATCTAAAAAGAAGGGGGTTGTAAAAATGAGTTATTTATCCTTTGCATACACATACAATTTACTAACATTGTGTACTCTCATTGTAAGATTTCTAATCATTTAGTGTCCTTCACTGTCTCTAATCTTCTAACTCCGAGAACACTTACATGAGCGTATAAATAATATTCAAGTCTACATTTTGGATTGACAATCAGGAGTAGATATCTTGCTTGGTACTCGGTCCAAGATACTCTCAACCGAATCTTGGTAATGATATGCTTTGTCGGGACGCTAAATCGGTTCCATAACATTCTCTATTCTAGAACCACTCACAACTTGACACCTTATCTACCCCCAAGGACTCAATTGAACCTGCGTACATTTTCCTTAGGTACCTTCCGTAGTCAACCTATGCAAATTTCTATTCTTAAATCTCACACATATGTTTTAAATCATCCATTTCTTCCCACACCAAAACATTGACTTCTTTGGTACTTACTTTGATTTCAAAGGTAATGTTTCTTTGATGACTTCATTTCACATCAATTGACCAACCATTATTGTGTATAATTAAGTTTCCTTTTACCTCTGTTCGAATTAGCTATTGCAATCGTTCAAGCTTTTCACCAATTACATCTCATATTCTACCTTAAGGTTTCGTATCCAAGCACTATCTACTCAGGACAATGGAACAAGCTGTATTCTAAAATTTTTCTATTGCCAGTAGAGACAATACTCATATACAAATACTACCATAAATAGTAAAAGATTAACAATGACATATGTAAGATTGACCTTTCATGTATTCCTAATCCTTCTATAAGACATTATTAAGTGATGTAGTAAGAAGGAAACCAATAACTAATATAAAGAAAAAATGATAAATAAAATTTTGTTTATCAGATTTTATTTATTATATTTTATTACCTCATTTACTTTTCTCTCCCCAACTTTCTTTTTCTACTTTTCTTTCTCTCTTTATGTTTCTCTTCCACTCTCTATGTTTCTCTTCCTTATTTTCTCTCTCTACCTTCTCTCTTTACTTTCTCTCTTTATCTCTCTCTTTTGTTTCTTCTTTCTTTCTCTCTTTATCTCTTTCTCTTTTGTTTCTTCTTTCTTTCTCTTTTCCCTGCCTCTCTCTCTCTCTTCTTTCTCTTCCTTTCTTTACCTCTCCTTTTTCTCTCTATCCTTTTCTCTCTTTCTCTCCTTTTCTCTTCTTCTATGCTTCTTCCTTGTGGGCAAATTGTATAAATAAAATATTTTATTATGATTATTATCATTATTATCATAATTTTTTTAAAGGGTATTTTGATAATTTTACCCTAGCAATTCTTCTTCTTCTTCCTCTGGCAGCTCGAAGCCTCTGGTTTTCAAATTCTAATAACCAGAATACAAATTCCAGTAATGTATTAATCATTGGGTTAGGAATAGAAGGGTTCACTATGATCGAAGGCTTCTTAGGTAGCTTTTAGCTACTAATTTTCAAAGTCTGGAACAAGAACAACCATGGAAATGCAGAGAGTTCAATTTCTATTTTCCTACTAGTTTTGATGAGTTTTGTCCAGAATTATTCTATTTGCACTAGCAGTTCAATCCAAAAACTATTTGATTTTTGGTTTGCTACTCAAACCGTTAATAACGCCTCCAATTTACCCGAATTTATCAAATTCTCAAGTTGAATTCATTTCCTACTTTTACTAGCATCTCAGGCTTTAAAATCTTTACAGAAACCAAATTTAAACATGCTAAAACGAATTCAGCATACAAAATTAAAGAAAAAATGACTCTTCCTACCTCAATTTTAATTCTTCGCCGAGCTAGGATTGGTTTTCTGGTGAGTCTCTGATTCTTAGTTATACTATTTTGTTTATTTTGATTCCTATACGAAATTGCTGTTGGATGAATTTTGAATGGGTATGTGAATCAAATGGGACAAATGGGGTTCAATTAGTGGGAGAAATTTTGAGTTTGATTCCTTCGTTTAGTATGTTTTCTTCGTCCACGACAGCCTCACATATACAAGATATCTAAGCTTGAATTTGGGTTTATAATATTCACGAGAGGTGGGCTATGGCGTTTGGCGGTTGTAGGGGTGCAGAGCTATGGTAGGCGGATGAAGCTTGAGGAATGGAAGGCAGTTTATAGAGGAGAAGCTCAAGGAAAAGGATGAGTAGGGAATAGGCAAGGGCGACATGTTGCTTCCTGATTTGTTGTCATGGTTGCATAAGGGTCATATAGAAATAAAGGTGTGTTTTTAGCACCAGAAGTATCACAATTCAATGGTTAAGGCATTGGACCCCTATGTTAGGTCTTGGACTCAAACCCCCACTATACCTTTTTTTTTTTTTATCGTTTTTACGTTTTAATTATCTCAATTTTACTAATATTAACTTATATATCTTCAATGCCTTTCCTAATCACCACGAGCTTCCTAAAATTCAGATTCTTAATCTAAAATTTTCTCTTCTCACTTCTATTCATTTTTAATCCTATATTTATTTTTAATATCTACTTATATTTTCTAAAAATTAAACTTTTAAAATTTTCTTTTACATATATTTATTCATCTTATCTGTTATTTAATTTCTTAAAACTATCTTCTTGAAATTAATACTATCATTTTTCTCAATTTGATAAATTTTTCTTATCATAAAAATTATAATAATCTCTTAAAAATATTTTTTTAAAGTTTAATATATCCTTATCACAAAAATTTATTAAAAATGAATTATGATATTCATTTGATTTATTCAAATACTTTTTGATTAAAATTAAATTGCAAAATTATTTATAAATTTAAGTAGGATGTTATAAGTGAAACCAAATATAAAAACTCCCCTTTCCTTGAATAAATATAAAGTCATTTAGGTTTTTTGATTATTTCATAAATTCTCTTTAAGCATTTGTGACAACATTTAGAACAATTAAGCCATGTAAGAGCCAACTATTTTTATATATTGGTGTCCAATAAAGATTTAATATGCTATTTCATCCTTTAAAATGAAAAATTATAAAGTTTATCATGAAAAAAAAAATTAAATTAATATGATGACTTTTGTATCCTAGACTTGTATGTGATGGCAAAAATCTTTCAATTATTTAAGTAGCAATAGTGTAATAATCCAATTGAGTTTTCTCACAAAGATGTTGTTGGAATAAAAAACATAGACAATGTTTTACCCTTAAAAAATTTTATAGTTTTGATGATAACATAGATATTATAATTTAATATACTAATGAGTTTTGATAAGTTATATAGACTATTTAAGTGTCAAGAGAACATAAAGGTTTTTACTTTAACTTATACATGAAAATGTGTTTTAAGTGGACAAATATCCAAAGCACTACTAAGAACTTGCTTCCAATGCTATCCATAATAAAATATTAAGTGTCCAATACACTTTTAATGAATCCGTCATTTGGTTTTATTTTCAAGAAAATATAAATTTAATGTCTAATGTTATGTTGTCATCCAAAGCATAAAAGAAAACTCAAAGTAATTTAGGAATATATTAAGTTGTACTCAAACTTGACAATAAAAAATATTTAGATTGTGGGTATTAAAAGTGATTGAAATAAAAAGATAAATAAATTAGAGGACTAAAATAAAGAAACACATATTTTACTATACTGAAAACTTATTTAACTTAAATAAAAATATAATTAAAAATAATTAACATGATCTTAAAATTTTTAAAATAAATAAATAAAATACCAATAATCTATTAGTTCTTGTAAAATAAGATGTTGTTGATTTTAATCTTTTTAATATTTATTTAATAATTTTAAGATTTTAATTATTTAAATATTTTAAAATTTTGATTTTAGTTTTTTAAAGATTTAAATTTATTTATTTTAATTCTTGAAGAATTTAAAATTTTTTATTTTAATCTTTGTTATTAACTAACAATATTAATTAAATTATATAATAATAATGTTAATAGTTCATTAACTTTGTTATGTCATTAACGAGTTTGATATGATAATCATGTGTAATTTTTTTTTATATATTATGTTTTTAAAATTTTTATTAATTATTTTGATGTCATTAATTATTTTTAAAAGATAAATATTTAAAAATTTAATTTATGAAATAAAATTACAAATTTTTTTAATAACATAATAAATTAATAAAATGTGAACGTGATATAAATGTTAAACTGTTTAAATTTTAAAAAATAAAAATAAAAAGATAAAAATGTTATTTAAATAAAAATAAAATCTTCTCAGCGGAATATATTTTCACGCGCAGTAATTAAATATTGAATTACGAAGCCACAACACAAGTAATTGTGCGCCAACCGGTCCGGTCCCAAGCCAGCGAAGTCGGTGTGCCCTGCCACGTGGCATCCAGCGGCCTTCAAAAATATCCCGCATTTTGTTCTCCTCCTCCACTCCACTCCACCTTCTTTCTTTCTTAGCGCTCGTGTTTTCTTCTCTCACACACTTACTTCTCTTTCTCTCTCAAGCGTTGAAAATCGAAATTATTCTTCTTTGAAACCTCTTTGAACAGGGTCAAGGAATCTCCCTCTATTGGGTTTCATAATTGAGATGAAGATTCAGTGCAACGTGTGCGAGGCTGCGGAGGCCAAGGTTCTGTGCTGCGCGGACGAGGCTGCACTGTGCTGGGAATGCGATGAGAAGGTTCATGCCGCGAACAAGCTCGCCAGCAAGCACCAGAGAGTTCCTCTTTCTCTCTCTTCCTCTCACATGCCCAAGTGTGACATTTGCCAGGTGCCATTGCTTGTGAATGTTGCTGTTATTGGAAGTAACTCAACTCCCACATCGCTTAAAAATTAGGCTAAGAGACTATCTTCATCCTATGACCAAACTTTTGGCTTCAGTTAGCCTCAAATTCACATTCCAATAATTTCTTTCTTTGTTTTCAGTAATTAGTTTTTTGAAATCATTCAACTTAACTGTGCTGAATTTGTGGAAATATAGAATGGGGGGCTGCATCAGAAGACTCTTATTAATATTATGGTGAAATATGATTTTTAACCCAAAAAAAGTTTAAATATTTTGAAATGTTGGTTTTAGATTTTATAGAAATTTAATACGTTCTTAGTTCTTATATTTACAATAAGTGATGTGATTTTATTCCCGAACTAAAAACACGGTTTCTCTTACAAAGAAAGGAGTGTGGTGACACATTTTTTAACACTCTTTATTGGCAATCAAAACGAGGCTAGTTAAATAAAAAATGAGACCTATTATTTTTTTTAATTTCAATAAATTTTACTCAATAGTAAATAGTATATTCAAAAAGAGTGTGTGATTTTAGCCTTTTTCTTCTGGGTAAATGCAGGGACTATAAATGTATTAAATTTTAATAGGGTTACTAAAATATTTTTGAGGGATCGGAAACATGTTTTAATATTGCTATAATTTTTTTTTACAAGGTTACTTTCTGGTTACCATTGCTGACTTGTGACCACTTGTGCTGCTAATTAAAAAATGTGAAGGGACTGACAATGCTTTGTCTTAGAATATCTTATTGTTGGATGTTCTTTGGTGTTGAAAACAAGGCTTATACTTTGATTGATCTGCTTCAGGGGACTTCTTTCACTTTATAATGCTCCTATGAATTTAGTGACCCTGGTGTTGTTCAGCTTTATGTCACAAATATTAAGTTTCACTTTTTGATTGAGTTGATTAAGTGATAGTTGTTCAATTATTAGTCTACTGGAGGACATTCATAGATATGATCTTCAACTCTTCATGAAAGATCTAGTCTCAAAAGTGAATCTCTTTGGAGCTTTGGAAAAAATGAAAATTCTTCCCTGGGTTCTTTTATTTTACCTTTGATTTCAATTTGACATTTTGAGGATTTTATGATAAACTAACTGCCTTCAGTTGTTATAGAATAAAAACTTTTTAGTTGTGCTTTTATTTTGGATTTAAATAACAACATCATCCTTTTCTAGATATTTATGTTTTGTTGTATTTGGCAAATTTTGTCAAAACAAATTATATGTGCTTTTAATCTGTTGTTGGCATTGTTGCTGTGAGAATTTTCTTGTTTTATGGTTTGTTCTGATTCAGTTATGTATGTTATGTGTCTTTATCGTTTTGGATAGCTTGTGATGATGCTAAAGTGTGCTAGTCATTTCAGGAAATGGTTGGTTATTTCTTCTGTTTAGAGGATCGAGCTTTGCTATGTAGGAATTGTGATGTATCTATACATACAGCAAATACCTGTGTCTCTGGTCATCAAAGATTTTTGCTTACTGGTGTGAGAGTAGGCCTTGAAGCTACTGAGTGTGGTGCTTCCTCGTCTTCTGTGAAGTCACAGTCTGGGGAGAAAATGTCTGATGATAAATTTTCATCCATCTCCAGAAATGTTTCCTCACTGCCCCAGCCATCAAATGTCAATGAAGTGTTACTACCCCTCCAAATGCAAGGAGTTGAGGAGTTTCCACCAAACAACTTCTCGGGTTATACTTCTGGAAATGTCACACAATGGCCCATTGAAGAATTTCTCGGGTTAAATGAATTCAGTCAGTATTATAATTACATGGATGGATCATCAAAGGTATGTTCATAGTTGCAATGTACCCTATGGTTCCCTGGATTTTGTTTAGTTTCTATCTTTTTAATTATTTTGGGCTTATGTCTGAGTTCTGATTATCAGATTCATTTTTATCATGTCTTCATAACATAATATGTATAGATGCTAGTGCAACTGTGTGCATACCTACATTTGTATGCAGTAGTTCCTATGTTCATTGTTAGTAGATAGGATACCATCCATTATCATTGAACAAATTTTGCATTAGTTTTTAATTTTTGGTTAAGAAAGTAAAGTGGGCTTAAGCAGAGGCTATCATCCATTATAATCAAACAAATGAAAAATTCAAGCATCATTGGCTAGGAAAGCAGGGCCAATCTTCTGAGGGTAAATTCTTTGTTAAACATGTGATTATAGTATCACTAAACAATGGACAAATAGGTTCCATAAATATGTGAAAAATTTGTTGTCAGAAAATAAGGGTTTTCTTTTGGTTGATTGCATTCAAATAGTGGGATTTGAATGGGTCTGAAGAACCGAGGGTATTTTATTGTTGATGATTAAAGTGTATGTTTTCTGCAGAGCACTCTCAGAAAACCACTAATGAAGAGTCTGCTTGAACTGATTTTTAACACTTTAATGTATTTAACTTTACATAATATTCTTTTGTGTTCACTATTCAATTGAGTTTGCATTTGAACAATCGTCAATCAGATTTAACCTGGAGTTGCTTTTCCTTTTTCCTTTCTGTAAACCAATTTAAAAGTAGAAAATGTGACCTTTGACTAGTGCAAAATCCTGAACTAGTGTTTTTGACAGAAGAATGTGGTTGTTCGCAGTATGTCAAGCTGGATTTCTCTTAGAAGTTATTATGAAAATTTTCTAAACTCAATGCTGTATGGTGTAAAGATTAATGTTAAGACAACCAGCTTAGAGGTGACTAGGAGCTATTTTACAGCACTATGCAATGGTTATCTTTGATGGAAATATCCGAGTAATAAGGAGTTGGGATGAGAATGTGGAAAGTTGTAATGTTGCATAATCTAGAATATACGCATGTCAAATGCTTTTCTTGTGATTGTATTCCTAATCAGTTATTTGTTCATTTTACGTGTATTCATTTACCATGTACTACTAATTAGGCTTACTAAGCTAGGTATGTATTGTTTCCAAACCTATATTTTACCTTAATTAGCATCCAAATTAATTTGCTTTAACTAAGATTGTAAATGAAGTAGTGATGATACTTAACAACAGTCATGGTCTTGGCTTGACAGTTGATTTTAGTTCCACTATCTACTCTTGATCTCATCTTCTAATGAACTTTTGCAGGCTGACAGTGGTAAACCTGGGGATTCTGATTCTTCTGTTTTGAGGTCTAGTGAAGAGGAAATGGACGATGATGGCTTCTTGGGGCGTGTTCCAGATTCATCCTGGACAGTTCCACAGATCCCTTCCCCTCCTACAGCTTCGGGGTTATATTGGCCAAAAGTCCCTCAATATACATCTGACAATGCTATGTTTGTTCCTGACATATGCTTTTCTCGCGTGCAACAGCCCCACCATGCTCAGCGTAATTCTATTATTTCAAAACGGCATAGGCAACTATGATTTGTTCTCTGATCATTTGCTCAATATGTTAAAAAGAATGTTTTTCAGATGGAATGAGCTTTTGAAGTTCTACCCTTCTTTAGAGCATTTGAAGTTCAGTTTGCTACCTGTTTCTTCCATTCATGGCAGTCTCAATTTCTTTTTGGGAGTAAATCCCTTAACCCTCCATTTGTCATTGGGAATTGGACAAAGAAAGTAGCTGTAACAGCAATGTAAAAGGCTTCCCATTTCAGTTTGATCTTGTGCATTTTAACTTGTAGTCCTAGACTACAACATAGATGCATGTATTTGGTCATAATAGATATTCTGTTCCATATAAGCTGGTTCTTGTAAGAGTTTTATTGACCCTTTATCAAGGTCACATTGTTAATTTTACCAGTTGGTAAGAAAGCCTGGATTCTGAAGTCTTCATAACAAATAGTAGTGCCTGGATAGTACTTTGGTGGGATATGTATTTATGTGGGATAATTCATCGATATTTGAAGTGTGGATAGTGTAAATAAGTTTCTTAAAGGTATCAATTAAAGAATTAATAAATAGAAAGACATTAGGTCTTGCTTAGAAAAACTTTTTATAAATACTTATAATACAAGAAAATAGGAAGAAAAATTTATTAAGTTTTTATAGGAAATTAATTTATGCATTTTAATTCTTGGGGAAGATAAATAAAAAGACCTTTTTATTAAATTTAATATATAAGTTGATTTTAACTTTTGAAAAAAATTAATATTTTTTTATAAGTATTTATGGAAAAATTTATATAAATAGAGCTTTAATTAAAGAAATAATAATTTTTTTTATTAGAATTATAGTGAGATATATTGATAATCACAATATGCATATGCTGATGATATTTGTACAAAATTTTAATTTTTAAATTTTAACTAGTGCTTTGGGATGTGCTTGGCTCAAACTTTCTTTTAAGTTTTAAAGTTCTTTTAATGTTAAAATTCAACATAGACGTTTTAAAAGTAAAGTAGATGTTATTTGGTAGTTTTCTTTTACCTAAAATAGATAACTTTAAAAAGAGCGGGGACAAGAGTGGAGAGAGAGAAAATAAAATTTACGTTCTTCTGAAAGTTATTTTACCTAACCTTTTTTTTTTTTTTCCAAGAATTAAATTGTAATGCACAATGTGTTTTGTCTTGATGTCTTGTAAAAATCTTTACGGTAATAATGTATGAATATTAAATTATTTTTAAAAGTTATTTTTTCTTTCCTTTATAAAAGTTAAGTGATTAGAATTTTGTAATAGTTTTTTAAAAGATGAATTTCATCAAAATTTTCTTTTCAATGAGAAGACAGGATAAAAAAAAGTTACATTAAACACTATCAACAAGTATTTTTCTTAAAGTTTTTAATTTACAACTTCTTTTAAACTTTATAATAATACATGAGAATTAATTGAATCAATTATAATTTTATTATGTTTATAATAATTTATATTTAGTTTTGAAATATTGATTATCTTTTATTAATTTAATATTTATGTTTTATATTAACTTTTTGAGTTTAATAATTATGTATTATCAATATAAAAGTTTTTATATAATTAATTAATTAGACATCATTGTTAATATAATTTTTAAAATAGTTATTATAAAAATTA
>JAMLFT010004462.1:0-19532 GCA_026544285.1 Pachyrhizus erosus | reverse complement strand
AATAATGTCACTCAAAATTACGCTCCTACACTATTACTATACATCTGATACTTTGTTTTTACTATTACTACAATTATATTTGTTATTATTATTATTATTATCATTATTATTATTATTTATTATTTATTATTTTTGGTCTTTCTAATTTAATTCTTATTTTAGGATGTTACAACTAAGGTCATACTTGAATGTACATTACTTTTGATCATGGGCGACGATTGAGATGACATATTTTGCCAAGTACTCAAACTAAGATACTCTCAACTAACCATGTCAATTTTGTGTATTTGTTGGGGAAGTCAAACTGGTTACGTGAGTCCTTAAACTCCTCATGAGATATCACATCTTGACACTTACACTATCACTTAGGCCTTCACGAACTTACAAATATTTCTCAAGTATCATACTATAATTAACTCATTTATCTTCATTTCTTTGATAATGTCATACTTGTCGCTTCATGTAGGAACCAACAGTTACCTCTAAATTCAACCACAACGATCAAGCCTTATTTAAATCGGTACTAGTACAATAAACTTCTCAAGACACATCAGTTTGTAACAACAAACAAGCATACATATAATTTGAGTCTTTGTACAACACAAGTTTTACGGTCTCAAGTTTTACAACCTTTGATCATTACAAATTGGGCTCAAAGACTGGAGGTTCTACGACTTTTCAAATATTTTACAGTACAATCAAGGCTCATCACACATTAATCCTCTTATCAAAGTATTTCTCATCTACCATCAATCACCATTCACACAAGGTATGCAAACCAACTTTCCCGTCCCATTCCAAGAGACAAATCACATAATTATCTTATCAAACAAGATTCACGCAATTCACACAACGGTATACAATTTTTGTAAGACAAGTCGATTGTCATGACACTTCACAAAATTAATTAATCATCTAATTATTCACTAAGTAATTTTTAATGATATTATTATTTTAAAAATTAAATTTATAAATATATTGTTGAGTTCCTATATTAAAATATTTTAATTATAAATATATTATTTTATTTTTATTTTAATTATTTTTTAAAATTAAAAATAAAGTTTTTGAAAATAAAATATTCTTTTTTTATTTTTTGTATAAGAAATTATAATTAAGAATTTAAGATATATAATGTTAAAAGGTATAAATTATTGTTTTTTTTTACTTTATAGTATTATATTATTTATTTACAATAGTAAATGTGTGCTCATTTTTACCATTGAATAGATGAATCAATTGTGCGAGATTTTTTCAGTTTGTGATTTGAAAATTTGACTGAACCAGTCGATTAGACTGAAAAATCTCTGAATTGGTCAAGTGACCGGTTCAAATTAATCATAAAATCTGCTTGAAGAAAATTTATCAAAGCATTAGAAAATTAGTAAAAAAAAAATCAAATCAGTTTACTGCAATTTAATGAAAAATGTTTTATATAATATTTTTTCTTTTTTCCTTAAAAAAGTAAACATCAACCTAAAATCTTTATCATATTTTTTTTATTCTAAATAAAACCTTTTATTATTAATAAATGTTGGTGTGTATAATAAATTTGATTTGATATTTTTTTACATATTTTAGATATTAATAACCTATAAAATTATGTTTTATTTTTATTTTTTAATACTATAAATTTATGATATGATGTTTCTTTAATTTTATTTTTTCATTATTTAATTATTATCCTCATTTTATGAATATCAATTCAATTTAATTATGGTGGAACTCTTGAATAAGTGTCTTTACCAATTTAATTATTCGTGTGCTTTTAAAAACATCAATTTTTAACTTGATAGTGATCTCAACTTCAAATCACAGATACATAACTATGTTAAATATGATATTGTCCTCATTCTATTGTATCTACTAGAAAATAAATATGTGCATTTTTAGTTTTCATACATTTAAATTATTTATAAATTTATTTTTCATATATATATCAAATAAGTTAAGTTTCATAGTAGTTTATTATGCATAGTGTTAGAAAAATAGTATAGTAAATTCAAACCTTAACTCTGAATAGTTTTTTAAATTTATAATGTAATTTAGAATTATCTTATTTTTATATTCATCATTATTTTTTATTGTATCCTTTAAGTTTATATTCTCATAAATCTGTTTTATTTTCTTTTCAAATGATAGACATTTCTTTCATTTATAATGGAAGCATATTTAAAAAACCTAAAAATTATAATTATAATATTTTTTTGCATTTTAATATATATCCAATTAAAGTTATTATGAAGTAGATGTTAAACATAATGAATGAGAGTGTATGTAACATCATAATTTTCACCTCTTCAAAATTTAGTGATGTTTGATGCAGTTTAAGGAATTTAATTATTTTAATAATTTGATTAAAATGAGATTTTGTTTGATGCGAAGGAATTTGAGGCACAATAAATTTTACTGTTGTTTTCTTAACTTTTCTCATGGTTGTTAATTTAGATATTTGTAACTATATATACGATTTGATTTATTGCATTGATATGATATGTATTTAAAATTTTGTATGTGCATTAATTTAATTGTTAAGTTAAATAATTATAAACTTGGAGGTAATATTTTATGTGCATTAATTTATGTAATATATTATGTGATTAAATTTTATTTAAATTTCCCTATTTATTGATATGTTTATATTTAAATATGAATTATGAATATTTGGATTATAAGAAATAAATTAGGATTGGGCTTAGAAAGTAGAACAAATAAACATTGTTAGGGGAGTGTATGTAGTAGAACTAAGGTGTAGCTAGAAAACTGTCTGGTGTCCAATTGGACATTATTTAGCAATTTATGGAGTGCAAACAAAAACTGATTAAGTTGTTTCCTTTTTTTTTTTTTTTTCAAACTAACTCAAGGTTAGATTTTTTCACTTTTTTTTGGCCCTAACCTCTCCATACACTAACCTAAGACTATCTCAATCATATAATTAGCTAAATAAAAATTAAAAAGTATGGGAGGAAGGGAGGGAGAGAGACTGACGTGACCATACAAGGGGAGAGGGGACAAAAATCTTATGCAAATGCATGTTTTCTCTCACACACTCTAGGGTTCTTTTAGCCTAACCTTAGGATTTGTAAGACAAGCAAGAGAGAGGGGTTATTGACCACTCTTGCCACCCCTTGCTCAACTAACGAAGGGCTAGAACCTTCTTCCCACACTATAAATAAGAGACCCTTGGCAGCCCTTCAAACACACACCAACAACAATCTTTCTAATCTTTCATTCTTCTTCTTTGTGAGAGTTGAGAACAAGTGAGAGAGCAGGGAGCACTAGGGAGAAAGCATGGAGAGGAGGAGTAACATTTCTAGCCCCTTTTTTCCATCAAGAATCACATGAAAGTATGAGGATAGTGGAATGTTTCCTTTCATTTAGATGTTTCTTTAGGGAGAAAAGAGATGAGTCTTGATTTTCAATACTCTCTCCCTTCATTGTTCTTATAATTTTAAAACATTTTAGTTGTTATAATACTGTTTTAATGTTAGTTTGATGTTGTCCAAATTTGTTTTAATTTATTTATATGTTCATTTGATATTATTCTAATGTTAAATATATTTTTAGATGATATTTATTATGAACATGGGAAGAACACTTAAGAATAATTTTATTATGTTTGAGTTGTTATAATATTATTTTAATATTAATACGATGTTGTTCATATTTATTTTAATTTATTTATATGTTGTTCATTTAATATTGTTGTAATGTTAAATAAATTCTTAGATGGTAGTTATTATGAACATGGAAAGAACACTCAAGAACATGTTAAAAGTATAAAAATATCATCATTTAATCTGTGAGGGGTGTAACCCCATGCCCAATTGTGTTATTAATTTATTTTATTAATAAATTTTTCTTACTAGAAATTTAATCAATGATAAACTATTTTATTAGGTTAAAATTAATTTAAATATAAATATAAGTGGCACATTTGTAAGTTTTGGTTATAACTAAATTATGCTATTGATTTATAAGGTTTTATCATTATTAGAAATTATAAATTTAATAATTATCATATGTGTTCTTGTTATATTATGCTATGGTTTTATATGGAGTAGTTTTTATATATAAACATTATTATCTTCTTAAAACAAATCTTTTTAAAGAAAAAGTTATTGTTATAACTATAGGTACATTTATTTTAAATAAAAAATTCCTTTCATAAAAGTTAAGTGATTTATTTACGTAAAAGTGTTATTATTTTAAATAAAATAATTATTAATATTTTATGTGAAATAGTTATTATTATGTAAAATGGTGATTAATTTATATGAAATAATTATTTATTATAATTGTTAAAACGGTTATTATTTCATTTGACCAAGTCATGTAAAAATAATTACTTTGTATGATTATTATAATGATAGTTGTAGTATAGCTATTGTTTTATATGAAATTGTAAATTTTATCATATAATATATTACGTTGTATGCTTATTTATTATAATTGTTAAAACGGTTATTATTTCATTTGAACAAGTCATGTAAAAATAATTACCTTGTATGATTATTATAATGATAGTTGATGTATAGTTATTGTTTTATATGAAATTGTAAATTTTATCATATAATATATTACCATTTATAAAATAACAATTGTTTGTAACATATAATTATTTACTTTTAAGAGCTAAGAGTTATTGTTTTTATATATATTTATATCCAACCTTAATGGAATATAAATAAAAGATGCTCACATTTATGTCAAGATATATTATTTTTCATTATTTATTTAATTTTTTTCATTCTCTGTTCCTACAATTAAAAAAAACAGTATCATTTTAGTCACTCAAAAATCCCTTTATGGGGATTAAAAGTACAGCACTTTTATTTTTATAATTTTAAAGGATTCTAAAAACAAAACAAAAAAATATATATAGGGACAAACCAAAATACCCAAAATTTTCATGTGCTGAAAATATATTTAACTCGTGTCTATATCAAAATGCTTTTAGTTTTAAAATGTTCATATTTTATTCAGATTGAATCTGGGTAGTGTTAATCGGAATTTTGCTTTTGAATTTGGATGGTGGAGCAACTTGATGAGTGTAATTTGAAATATTCAGAGATGTACTTGAACAGGAAAGATGTGCAGAAGGCTCTCCATGCCCGGCTGGTAGGCACCACCAATTATCGTTTGTGCAGCAAGTAAAACCACTGCTTAAGTCTCTCAATATTCCACCATGATCAATATGCTTAAAATTATTTTACCATTTTCATTCTGCTATTGCAATGAGTTAGTTTTCATGTATAGTCACTGTAAGAGTTTTAATTTATACTTTCAACTAATTAAAAATCACTTTAAATATATAACTATAGAATAATTATTTACAAAAGTTAATAATTTTATTAGACATGAGAATCTATAATAAAATAATGTAGAATGTAAATTTTTTTTACCAAGTCAGAACATTTGAATCAAATTAAATTCTTTTACAATTGGAGGCAGACACAGTGGGATAATTGACATGTAGAGGAATCATGTGTTCCTGCTTCTGCTGACACTTCTTCCAATTTCAGGATTGTACAAACAAATTATGACCCATTGAACAGAGAGATACCAACAATTAATGTTGTCGGCTTCCTTGTAAAATCAGGTCTTCGAGTCATCGTTTACAGGCAATATACGAATCCTCATTCCTCAATCCACCGTTTACACTTGTTATGCAGGTTAATCCTACTTTATTGATTAATCCATGTTTCACATATATAATGAGATTGTTCACAAAAGGTGTTGCTTGTGATAATTTGAATGAAATCTATAGTGGGGATCAAGACTCTGTCATTCCATTCGTGGGCACGAGAAGATTGGTTGATAGACTAGCAAAGAAACTAGGACTTCAAACAACCGTGCCTTACAGTGCCTGGTTTGTGGACAAGCAGGTTAATATATATTAATCTATAACTTAACATATTGTTTACTGGGTTTAATATAGCGATGAATCATTTTGCTCACATTTACGTTATTTTTACATGCAGGTTGGAGGATGAACACAGGTTTATGGCAATCACCTCACTTATGCCACAGTAAGAGGAGCTTCACATGGCAGTCCAACTACTCAACCAAAGCGATCTTTTGTTTTGTTTGATGCCTTTCTTCAAGGGAAACCACTCCCTAAAGCATGAAAAATTCAAATGCTTTGTGAATAAATGTCATATGAGAAGAAGTGCCATATTGATCCATCATGGGATCATGGAGGTTTCCCAATTTTTAAGTGAAACATTGTTTTAGAAAAACAAGTTTAATAACTTGCCACATAAATTATATGACCATGGACCGTATAATATTTTTTTATTTAATATATTTTCTTAAACACGCTCTTCATTATTAACTAAGTTTTATTTAAAATTATAAAAATTCATGGGTCTCAAGAATACTTATATAAAAACCATATAGTTGCTGCCACATGTTGCTTTCACATGCTGCTTGGGCCAATTGTATTTTTTTTCTGTTTCATTTTTTTTGTTTCCCCATGCAGTGCACAAGCCCACTGTTAGTTATATTAAAAAATATTTAAATTAAATTATAATTTTAATCTTCTTATTTTTTTAAAATTGTTATAATTTTTTATTTTATTTTTAGTAATTTTAGTTTCCCTCATTTTTAAATTAACGATTTTACTCCTGCATTTTGTAATTAGTCAATGTTAGTATCATTAATGACCATTTTGAGAAATTTTAAAAATCGAACTAAAATTATCAATTTTTAAAAATAAGAGAATTAAAAATTTTAAAAATAAAATAAAGGATCAAAATTGAAATTTCTGAAAAATAAAGGAATCAAAATTACAACTTAGTCTACTATTTATATAAAAACTAAGGAAAAAGAGATACTTGATGTCTCACTATCTCTCCATATTTTTTTAAATAAAAAATAAAGATAATGAAAGTCATGTAATGGTTTGTGGAAGTAGTTACAGAAATAAAATATTAAAAAATAGTAATTTAAAAATGTAGCTATTGGAAATAAAATAGATGTAAAAATGTCTACACTAAATTAAAATTTTACTTTTTTTTATTTTTCAAATTTCAGGCTAGGGACTTGTCTTTCGACCATCAAAGACAATCTCTGTGTGGGAATAATAAATTTTTAGGCCCAATCAAATTAGACCAAAATAAATCCTCACCTCTAATGATAATAGATATATTAATTTATATGAGTGTTCTCTATTGGTGATTAGTAAGTAGAGCAGCCTAAAACACTGAAGAAGAATGACATTCTAAAAGAATAAAAGTCCATGAATGGACGCCAACTGTGATAAATGAAGAAAAAGTTCAGCCCAAAGATTTGATGAATCGTGCTATCTATCCTTACAACTCGTGGATAATCAGCAATGTTTGAATTTATATGATTTAGATGCTCTCCTATACTTCATGCTTGAATGAACTATAATTCATTAGTCAAACAGAAAAGCTATTTAATGTTATATATTTTGGTTAAATATTTTAAAAGATTAATATCTTATTTTAATAAAATTTATTATTTATTTTATGGTATATTAATGTTATATTTTAATTTATTTATTATTTATTTTAAACGTATTAATTAAATTTTATTTTTTATTAATTGATTTTATTATAAATATTTGTGTAAGAAATGGTTTTGGCAAAGTTCTAATTTAAGTTATTTTTTTTGTTCTATTTTTTTTTTTTTTTGAATTCTTGAGTTGGTATTATTAAAAATTTGTCAATACTATTATCCCAAAATGATATTAGAAACAGTTTGTTTAATTCTGGGAGACATTTGTATCATGTGGATAAGTAATTGAGAACAATGTACTTTCACACGTCTTAACTTAATATGTATGCGATCATACATATTGTAAATCGTGATTCGTGAATAATTGACTCCTAGTTTGTGATTGATTAGATTTTTTGAATGTCAAAGACAACAACCTCAAGGACTTATTGTTGTCCATATTTTAGATTATGTTTGAGAAGATAGCATTTGACCAACCATAGTGGCTTTTGACCCCTCATATATCAAGCACATCATAACTTTTCCTTGTCTTATCTATTTAAATCAAATGTCACAATTTTTTTTTTATTAAAATGGAAGTATCAAGTATGATTTATAGTTGATGATGATGATGACAATGATTTATTTCTATATTATTTTCTTTTATTCAATTGAATAATGTATGATTTATTTTTTTAATAATTCTTTTGAGATTGCATTTTATAATGGTTTGAATCATTACTAGGTTTTCTATTGATTATTGTCATGTGAGATAAGTAGATACGCACACTTATATTTCATTTATTTATACGTGAAAATCAAATTGTATCTTTATAAAAGATAGGGGATGAGTTGTAATATGGGGGTTGAACCCTATATTTGAAAAATTATTTTTGTAAATCTTTATCATAAGCCACAACTATTAATGTCACACTTTGTGATTTGTGAATCTTAAAATTAGATTGTGGAAGATAAATTAATTTATTTAAGAATACTTAGATAGAAAAGTTTTTAAAGGCATTGTTGTGATATTTTATAGACTATTTTTTAGTCAAGTTTTTTTAGAGAAGTTATGAAAATGTGCTTGCAATTAGTTCAATGGTATCTTTTTAATATTTACATATGTTGACAAGTATCCTTTTATATAATAAAGTTTTTTAATCATGTGTGTTATAGTTTAAAAAAAGTATTGATATTACTCCAATAATGGGAGGAATAAGCATACATTCATACATTTTAACAACTCTTTTATAATAAAAAGGTGATTTTTGTTTGAATGATAAAAATTTCTAAAGATACAAGTATGAATTATTTTAAAGAGTGAAATTTATCATTTTTACATATTTTAATTTTATGGTATTTAAATTACTAGAGAAGATATTGTAAAATTGATTTTAGTATTATGTTTTAAGAATGTTTTGTGTAAAGTTTATATTGATTAAGATTCTTACGAAGAAAATATAAATGCATAAGTGAGTCTTATAGGATCTTAGTTAAAAGGGAGGCTAAATATAAATTTTGGTAGAAATGTCTATAATTTATATATATTTGTTCGTTTCTTGAGAGAGTAAATCTCAATTCTAATTTTTATATGAGAACAATGCCCCCATAAGCTATTTGAGATTTGATTTATTAGAGTATAGCCTTTTAAAGCAATTGTAGACTATATGGATTGTAGAAATATTTTAAGAATTTTACTTGGTTATACTATTAAGTATGATGTTCTTTGTGTTAGAAAATTGGGCATATAAGATATTTGAGAGATACTATAAATTATGGTATTAAATGTAGTGAATTTTTCATTATATTATAATAGAATTATGTTATTGAATATTTCATTTAGATGAGAATAAATTTATGAGAGAATTTATTTTACCTTAAAAATAAGTTGTCACTTAGAATTCATCTAAGTATATCTATATAATTTCCATCTACTATGGAAATTGAGTTTTGACTTATAAGATTGATTAACTAAGGAAATGCCTTAGAAAAAATATTCTTTTATGAAATTGTGCACATTATATATGTAGTGATGGTTAATAGGAAACAATAAGAGCACATCTTGCAATTGAAAATAAAGATATAATATAAGATACTTGAGAGGTATCATAAATTATGATATTGAACATTGTGAATTTCTATTATAAAAATACAATGATGTTAAATGAATTTTTGATTTAAATGAGACAAAATCCACTAGAGGTTCACTATAATTGGTTGTGGTGTGTTACTTAGAGATCATGTAAATAAATAATATTTTAGTCAAAGTTAATTACTTTGGAGATGGTTAATTATGAGGCTTAGTGGTTGAAAAATCACTCAAGAAAATATTTCTTTGGAATATAAAATAAGAAATAATGTGATAGAATAATTGCTTAAAAGATAAAGATTATTGATCATATGAAATCAATAATGGATTCAGTGATCCTCTAAGTTAAATCCTCAAGAAAGACATTATTATAATAAACATCAAGGAAAATGGAACTTAAGTCACTTGAAAACAAATAAGTGATAGTAACTTAATCTTTATGATTGAAGATCTCGTGAAAAAGATTCATATAGGTAAAAACAAATCACTTGTTAGTTTTGCTTGTATTGAAATTGATTTAATCAATTTTGATTTTTAGTCCTTTCTTGTGGTGTGAGAAAGTGTTAGACATTGCATTAATGAGATGTTAAACTTTATAGTTATGTTTTATATGATTGTGAAAAAGTTTGACATCTTATATAAATTTTTAATGATTTTCATATCCTTTATGGGTGGTGTATGATTTGTAGCATATACTTGATGAAATCACTTATATGAATGCCAAGTAGGGCTTTTGCATGAGATCCTGACAAGATCTCTAGAACACTCATGAATACTAGGCACGCACATGATCTCGTAGTGGAAAACAACGATAATGACAAGGATTGCGGGTGTATAATGTGATTGGTAGACCATTAACACATGTCAAGTGTTTTTAGTTTGTATAGCTTGTTATATCAACTACATTATGTGTTAAGTCTTACCATTCTAGGACTGTAGCATGATACACCAAGAGTGACGTGTTACATCTTATATGAAAACCAAAACTTTTCTTCTTTCTTCCTTTTTAAAAAGTTTTAACCTTTTGAAATATGTGGAGATTGTTGTATATTTTGGTTAAATATTTCAAACGATTAATATCTTGTTTTAATAAGTTTTATTATTTGTTTTAAAGTATATTAATATCATATTTTAAATGACTTTATCACCTACTTTATGTTGAGTATCAGAGAATAACTCAATACTAAAATATTCATTATATTTTTCACTTATTTTTGTTCACAGTCACCGTAAAATCACAAATGTAGATTTATTTACCATTGAATCGGGTTTAAATTTTGATAGTAGGTTTGTAACATTTGATTCTTCATTCTGAACGATTGAATCGTTGAAAGAAGATTTAAATTGTAAAATATTTAGTAGTTCTGTTCTTTAAGATTTTTTATCTTGATTTTTATGGTCTTATTACTTGTATTAACACTCTTTTATACACTTGATTAAAATTCTTTTGTATTCTTATTGATTATAATAGAATTAATATAACACTATATTCATCAATTAACAGAAAGTATAAATCAATCATATCTTACCGGAAGTGTCTGGAACAGTCCATCTTGATTTATACCTTAAGTTAAAATGTTAAAAAGGTTATCCCATCAGATTAAAATGGTTCATTGATCGGATCACAGTAATACTGGTTTTATCTTACGACATATAATTATTAATTCCCTGTCCATTAGTTAAAACAAGAGTTCTCTTTTAGTTTTTGATGTATTAATTGCTTACTTATCTTATCCTCATTAAAAAAATCAAAACAGATCAGAGAATGTCCCTCTATATTGATATGGATATCAATATGTATCTGATCCTTTTGAGAGCATATTTATCAGATACTATTTGGGGAAAATGCTCAGCTACATATCTATCAGATGAATACAATTTTGTTCAGGAAAAAGATTTCGAGAGCACTTGTTATAGTGGTGCTATTATCCTGTGATTACAATTGGTCCCATGTGAGGTGATGCAAATCTTGGCATGGAGCACCAAACATTTTCCTTCTGCTTTCTTGAAGATTGTTCCTTTGATTATAAGCTAGTTCGGAATATCAATTATCATCTATATGGCCTATTGCCCATTCCAAAGAACATCTTGATATTAGAAATGTTTATGCATCAAGAAGCACACATTTGAGAAACATTGCAATAAAAGCATGAAAAAGGTTATATTTTGCTTTCTGAGATCCTGAACCAAGAGAACTATTAAAGACCACTTAACCAAAATCCATAGTGGGTAGATATCTCTGCTGTGTGTATACACATGCTCGTGTGGAACCTATCCTCTTCAGGTTCAGATCTTAAAAAGAAGTTGTAGGAGTCTGTTTCGAAATTTCTACCAGTAAACAAAATCCTAAGGGTCCCTAAAAGTAGGCAATGCATCTCCAGAAAGAAGTATAATAATCATAATAATTTCTAAGAATGAAGCAAAATTGATAAAATAATCGAGAAACCATCGCCACAAATCACACATGGCCATTAGAGAAAAAGAAAGAAAAAAAATGTCAATTATTGCTTAGCTACCTGTCTATATTCTTAGGTTTCCCTTGGTTGAAATTGGAAACACCACTAGGCACCAGAGCTGTTCCTTTTCATGCAATAAGAGCTAGAAATATCTTTATGTGTACTGAAATGGGTAAAAGTGTTAGAAACTATGACACGCGTTACATTGGGAGACCCATAGTCCCACATCAGATAGTTTTGTTTGAAAGAAAGAATTTATATACCCATATGCAGCCCTCAATGGGCACGACCTTACTTGAACAGGATCTGTTCTATAGGCTCGTACCTCTGTATCCTTGAGTTCTAAGGAGACAGGAACCTACGTCTGGTGGATGAATTATGACCGTGTGATCAGAGCGTGATTAACGGCTTGATGAACTTCTCTGTGGAGGGGTGTCGTCTTGGGCCGTAGAGGATCGTTCCCAGACAGTACTACCTGCCTGGGGTGGTCACATGGTTGTCTGACAGACCTAAACTTTTTTTTAAATATATATATAATCTTTTTAAAATATTAAAATTTAATTGAGATATAAGAATAAAAACAATAGATTGACAACTATAAAAGATTAAGGAAAATTCTTTAGAATATTATTTTAAAACAATTTTTTTTTAAAATGTTCTCGTTAAAAAATAACTCTTAAAAAATTATTTAATATAATTATTTTAATTTATACAAAAAAATTTGCTCATAATCTTCATATTTTAATTTATTGAAAAAGAGAAATATCTATTATAACATATTTATTATGTATTTTAAAAAAATACAAACATATACTCATTTTCCTACCATTTTATCTTTAGCATATTTTCTTATCTTTCTTTTTATTATTTTAACTAACATATTTTTTATCTCTTTTTATATTTCCCCACTACAAAGTAAGCACAACTTAGTGGCGATTGTCTATTGGCGACATAAATTAAATCAACGTTAGGGTTTTAAAAAAATGAATTCCTTCCCTTTTTGATTGTTAGTTTAAAATTGACAAAAAAAATTCTAAATCATGTGAGCTACTAAAGGCACAACTATTAAGCTTCAACTCCATGAATTAGAAATGTTATTGACATTGTGCATCTTCACCGGTTAGAAACTCACGTTGCTTTATCTTCGTCAATATTGTTTCTTCTCTTTCAAGGGACAAGCCTTCACGGACTTTCTTTTTCGATTTTCTTCACAATTTGCTTCAAACTTGAATTTTTTCACATTGTATTTCAAACTTCAAGGATTCTCTTTGCTCCTAAGCTTGGTGAGTTCTCTATGAATTGAATCCTTAACTTATAATTTTTATCTAAACTAGTGTGTTGGCTCGTGCATTGCACAAACGATAACATTTACATATATTTTTCTATGAATATATAAGAAACATCTATATGTCTTATTATAATTTCTTAAAAAATTAAATTATTAAAATATAAAATATTACTAATTTTTAGAAAGATAAATATAAACATTCAGCTTTTTATTATGTTAAAAAATATAAAATTGCAATATAAAGCTTTCAACCAAAATTTGTAAAACAATGTCTAATTATACAATAAAATCATACATCAACTTAAGGCTTTCATAAATTTTTCTATTTCATTTCATAAAAAAATATTTATTTTATGTAAGATAAAATAACATATTCAATAAATTAGTTAAGTCACGTGTTAATAAGAAAGCAAAATTTATGTTTATATTAAAATCATTATAACAATAAATTAAAAAAACTCTAATAATTTAAATGTTAATGTACTTTTAGATAAATTGTTCCTTCCGGTGTGTTAAGTGTAAATTCTTCTATCCAATTTCATAAAAAATGTTTAATCTAAGAGTTTGATTTTATATATGATATATATAATAGAATCTACAGGAGAGAGATAAAATAACATCAATATAACTTATCCAATTATTATACTATTCAATAAAAAAAATTAAAATTAGTTTACTTAAAAAATTATTTATATATTAATTTTATTCACATAAAAATTTATATAAAAAATACAATCATATTAAAATTATTATTGTAATTATAATAAATAACATAATTTAATTTCACCGTAATAATTTATCTGTAATGTGATTTTAGGTAAATTGTTTATCTTCATGATATAAATGCAAATGCTCCCACTTTATTTCAATAAAAAAACTCAATTCCCATAAATTTTATTTCATATGTAATTTCTAAATTAATAAATTTAAAAACAAATATGAATGGATAAAAAATTTTAAATTTGTACTGGTAAAAAAATTCAATAATTTACATAAGTAAAATGATATATCTTTCATCTCAAATTAACTAATGGTTTAGCATTGAATTTTTTTTTTCATATTGATTGATATTCATAATCTTCAATGACATATTAAGATATTTATTTCAATTTTATCCTCTAATAAATATTGTTGTCTTAAAAATCTTAATAATATATTTATTGAAATTAAGAAAAAGAATAAAAATATTTTAAGAAAATTATCCTCAAATAAATATTATTTTCTTGAAATATTTATTTTTCTTAATCTGTGTAAAAAATCTTAAATATCAGTCATTCTAAAATGAAGAGAATAATAAATAAAGAAATGAATGATGATTTATCTAAAAATAATTTTAGACATTAATTTTACTTGTACGTTCTATGTTACATAAAAAAAATTAATAAAATAGGTACATTAAAAGTATATAATAAGAAAGAAAAAATGTATTTATATTATATTATCATAATAATGAATTTAAAAATATAATTTAATACAAATAATTTAGATGTTAATGTAGTTTTAGGAAAATTATTCATTCTTGTGAGTTAAATGTAAATTTTTCTACTTAATTTTGTGAAAAACTGTTATTTTCCATGAATTTTGTTTTATATATAATTTTTAAATTGATAAATTTGTATATTGTATAATAGAAAGCTTAAATTTACATAGGTAAAAAAAACTTTAGTAATTTACATAATTGAAAAGATGATAAAATAATAATTTACATAGACATTAATTTTACTCGTACTTTTTATATTAGATAAAACAAAATATTCAATAAATTAATTAAGTCACATGAGGGTAAATAATAAAAAACAAATTTATTAAAATTATTATAACAATTAATTAAATAAATTTAATTTTATTCTAAAAAATTTACACAGTTTTTTAATACCTTCCCAAAATCCAATAATTGAATGATGGAAATAAATTGTGTAATTGATAATTGATCCTATCAAGCTCTTTGGGGAGATAAGTTTGGTTCTCTACATCTTGTGAGATAAAATAATTGATATCATCAGCAAAGTGTGAATAAAAAAGGACAAAATAAATAGTAGAGGACATGATAAGATGATAGAGATTATATTTGAATACAAAAGTAGAGAAAAAGGGAGAGAAAAGATGAAGAAATAGAGAAAGGATTGTAGGAAAGATGAAGAGATAAACAATGGAGATAAAAGCAGAACAATTACTCTATTGCATGTTTTGTGAAAAACGAAACATTGTGCAAAATGAAGCATTAAATACATCATTTAATGTTTTGTAGAAAATGAAAACTTCTTACAACGTCTCATGCATAATGCAATTAAAGTTCGACATATGATGTTTTTCAAATAAAATTAGAAGTGAGTTTCTTCAAATGCAATGTTAAAATTTCTAATTTTGGAAAGAAAACTCATAGCCTAATTCACTAGGTAATGACCCGTGTCAAATTTGTAAAACTTTTCTTAGAATAAAGCTTCATTTTTATGAAGTACAAATTCAAGTAAATTTGTGTGAGTTTAGTGTAAATTTTCTTCATTGAATTCATAAAAAATGTTCAAGCAATTATTTGAAAATTATATTAGATCATTTGATTAAATAAAAAGAAGTATTTTAACCTTTACATTAGTCAGGTTTTTTTTTTCTTTTGCACTTAACTTGGTAATATCCTAGTTTGACTTTTTCATTTGTTTACATAGTATCTGCTTAAAGTCTATTGTATTTATGCAAAATCTTTTTTTTAATATAAAATATGCCTATAAAAAATTTGAAACTATAAATATTTTTTATTATTCTTTAGTTATAATTATTTGATTGGTCCTTCTAACAAACTTATAATATTTTTATCTAATTTTAATTTTATCCTAAACATTACTTTTGGTCCTTTATAATTTTTTTTTCATTTTAGTCATTTTAGTCATTTATCTTTTTAAAAATTCATTTTGGTCCTTTCGTTAATTTAGACTTGATGTCATTAATAATTGTTCATCTTCTTCCTCCTCTCATTCTACCTTTGTGTTATGAACTCCATTTTTTCTCTCTCTCTAATGATAGACACCATAAACACCAACCACTAATAAGAGAGAAATCACAAACACAATTACTCACTTTCTTTCCTCTTTCATCTTCCATCTCATGCAACTCATCATGTACTCTCACGTCTACTTAGGGTACCATACTATTGTATAAGTTCGTTGGAACTATGATTAGGGTTTTCCTCAGTATGATTTGATTTTGGGTTATTAATGTTGTTTTGTAACACCAAGAAAAATTGTAGAGGTCTAGTCACCATGGACAATATAGATGGTGATAGAGAAAGAGATGATGAAAAAGGAGGGTATACCCTCAAAGACGTGGCAAATGAAGGTGAAGAGTGCAACAACACGAACATGATTAGGGGTGGGAGGTACAGGGTGTGGAGGGAGAAAAATAGGAGGAGGAAGTGAAAATAAATGGTGGTGTTGCCAAAAATCGCCTTCGACGACGGCGCATGGTGATCCTTAGATTAGGATTTGGGAAGAAGATAAAGTTATTAACATTTTTGGTAAGTATTATAATGACAAGAACCATTTTGAATCAATTTAGAAATATAAAGGATCAAAATAAATTTTTTAAAAGATCAAGGACCAAATTAAACATAAAAAATAAGACAAATAACCAAAATATATTATATTCTTTACACATATAAATTAGCTTCTGAAGCTGCAATTTTTGAAACATAATAAAGGTCCAATTGAAGATTATATGACATTTCTAATTAGTGAGATTTTTTTTAGAAATCTTTATTATTGTACTACTTTTTGAGTCCAACCCATAATAATCAAACCTTTGACTATTTCTGTTACAAACACAATATATAAATTAGACAAACATTTCTTAACAAATTGTCAAACATTTTTCTACAAACTTTATAATTTTAGAATTGATTACTTTGTAAATAACTTATGACTATTTTTGTCATGAACAATGTAGATAAACATTTCTTAACAAATTGGTCTTTCCTATAGCATAAGTTTTCCCTACATGACCAAAAATATCAAAATTCCTAATTATTTGATTAGGCAAATGAGAAAAGAACAAAAAGATATCAAACTCATCATTTTCAAATATCCTTATTAAATATCTCAAGATATTGATCCAAGAATTAAACCATAAAAACTATTATGATTGTCTCCATAGGTTTGAGCATGACTTCCAACAAAAATCCATTTAAAACAAACAATTAAAACACCAATACCTATATCAAAGAACTTTAAAATAAATAAAAATTATGTTTCAAATCAAAATTGATATGAAATGATTTAAAAATCAAAAGACCTCCTTGATAGTTCTAATTGCAAGTACCTTGAATAGGGAACATTAATATAGTTCTTATGAAATTAGCAATACAATGCAAAATCTCACTTAAAGAACTTGAACATAATGTACTTTACTAAAATTGTTCATACCTAAGGAACTAAAAAAATATTAATAAAAGAAGAAATAATACATCAAAAATAACATATCATACATGCCTATTGTAACATCCATTTTAATATTCCAGAATAACCCTTTTTCAAAAGTGACAAAACGTCCTTTTATTTAATGATTCATATTTACTTGTTTTAAACTTAAAGCGTAAAAGAATCCTTAATATTCTTTTTAAAATAAAGTTTTTAAGTCAAAAACTGAAAACACTATTAAAATTAACATGCAATTTAGACATACAAATGGTACGAGTTAACTGAGTTACAAATCATTGTTTCTTTACTAATAAGAGTGTTCACATTCATTACAACTATAACTTAAATATATAAAAAATGGAATATAGTCAATCACAAAAGTCTACACGTAATTTTCAATCATTTCAAAACTCATCAGATGAAAATCTATTGTCGTCCTGCCAGCTAAGAAGTCATATCTAATTATTAGCGTCTGCCTTTATCACTTTGTTAGGACCCATCTCTGACGCTTGAAAGTCAATAGGCTCGCGTCTAACATCTTCATCTAAAAAGTGGAGGTTGTAGGAGTGAGTCATCCATCCTCAAACACATGCAACCATAGAATAACATGAAATAAAATAATATATAACTTTGCATACACTCTTCTCGCCGTGTTGTACCTACTGAAACATTCTACTATTCGTATTTTATGGTCCCTCAATGCCTCTAAAACTCCTATCTTCAAGAGGACTTACACGAAACGTGTTATTTAATCCAAGATTTGCTTTTTAGGTGACGATTGGGAGTACATACCCTGTATGGTACATCGAATCAGGATATTCTCAGCCGAATCATGGTAATGCTCCGCTTTGTAGAGGACGCCAAATCGGTTATGTGAATCCCTATGATCTCAAAGCCATCATAAGTTGGCACCTTATACTATACCCCAAGGACTCACCGAGAGATTATAGACATTCCTCAAGTACCTGTTGCGGTCACCCCTACAATACTCCAATCTTAATTCTCACACATGATAAAGTCATGTCATCTGTCTGTCAACCACTCCTTCCATCTCTGTGACCGGATCTTTATTTCAGGTACTAACACATGACAAGTTGCTAGATGGGATCCACTTTTGAGTCAACAGTCTTTCCAACTCTTACGTAGATTCTTTGTACAGAGTGAACTCTTGCCCCCTTCTAAAGTTTCAGTCTTATAATAAACCATGATTACGCGAACCTCCACCATTCCATTTTGAGACTTGCTGCCTTTAGAAGACTCTGTACATTTCCTAATCTATTTTATAGGTCAAGAATATTCTATCTCTTAAGGCATTCAATCATGTTCCTTCATCTGAACATGTCTCAAAATAAAATTCTTCTTTCCTAGAGAAAGAGGCAATCATTTAGTCTTAACAGATTTCAATCACCTTTTCCATTTCTTTACTAAACAACAATGATAACAGTAACTCAACAAAAGAATTAACAATGCTCAGCAAGGATAATGAACCAATACACAAGAGAATTTGAGTTATCAATCATTTATTCATTTCATTATCAATACATACATACATACATACATACATACATACATACATACATACATCTATATCTATACATATATATTGGTTATTACTTACTTTATTTATTAACATAATTATTATCATCATCTTATTTTATTCCATTTTGGTTTTTTAGTTCATATTACTATTATTATTATTATTATTATTATTATTATTATTATTATTATCACTTAATTATTATTATTAATACATATCTATTATTATTATTATTATTATTATTATTATTATTATTATTATTATTATTATTATTATTATTATTATTATTATT
>JAMLFT010004461.1:0-19534 GCA_026544285.1 Pachyrhizus erosus | reverse complement strand
AATGTTGCTATATCAAAGAAATTTATAAATTCTTTAAGTTTTTTTATTAAATACATTTTATGTTATAACTTATTTTTGTTAGTTGAAAATAAAAAATAAAACAAAAAAATAAATTTTAAAAAATTAAATTAAAAAATATTCTATTTTTAAATCAAAATGATATCTCAATAAAATATATGTACACTAAAACTTTATATTTCCTTTATATATAATTAATTAATTATATATTAAAAAGGGAAATAATCATTCGAGAGATATCTACATAAGTTTTTCTTAGCCCATATTCGTCCATGCGATTCACTGTTAATTTGATTAGTAGTTAGAAACAAACAATAAAATTGTGCAAATTTATAACTAGTTTTTTTTTTTTTTTGAACAAAAAATTTATAATTTGAACCATGCACACGACTTATATAAATTCCATGTGATTCACTTCATTAATGCATACAAGAATAGTCATGGAACACATTCAGCTAACAGAAGTCACATGCATTAATTTTAATTAAAAAAAAAAAATCTGTGATATGCATTATAAAATATAAAAAATGGTGACGTGGTTAGAATACGGAATATGTCTCTGGATTGTTCTGTTTATTAATAGGAACAAAGTCCGCTAGAAAGTAAAAGAAGAATCGCAGTTATCCAGAACTCATGCCAAGTAAGCAATCAGTTAATTCTTGCCCTCTCTTTTCTTTCCTGAGACTTCTCGAACTTTCATTGTCCTGTCCCTTCCTCTATTATAAATCTCCTCGTCTGTTACCTTATTATTCACAAACAAAAACAAAAACAAAAACCTCAACCTCAAACTTGTCGAAATTGACGGCTAGCAAATGATGCAAATGAGGAACACCCCTATGTGCAGAACCCGTTGGGGCATGGCTGAGCCTGGTTACAAAGCACCCTCTAAGGTGGTTTCCATTCCCGTTCGCTTCGTGGGGTCAGAACGCTCCAGAACCGACTCTGCCATAAATATCCAGAGGGTGTTGAGAGGGTTTCTGGTGAGGAGCACCATGAGGAAGATCGCCGCCGTGAGGGTGGAGTTGGAGCGGATTGAGAGCGAGGTTCGAGTGGAAGTCATGAAGAGGGAACATAAAGAGAGGGTGAGGGTCAGCGAGACCATCATGAACTTGCTTCTCAGGTTGGATTCTGTTAGGGTATTGCACTACTCTGGTCTCAGAGAGTGCAGAAAGTCTCTCATCAACAAGGCTATTGCCCTTCAAGAAATGCTTGATCAAATGGCTGTACCTGCTTCTAATGAGAGTGAATGTGTGGGAGAAGAGAATTTTTTGGTGAAGGAAGGGGAAGGTCATGGAATGGAAACTTTGAGGAATGGGGAGGTAGAAAAGGAGGAGGAGAGTGGGTGCATGGAAGAAGAAAGTATTGGGTTGGGAACAAGTTTAGTTGAGGAAAAGGAAGATGAAATTACATGGGAGGAGCAAGAGGAAGATGAGGAAATTGAAGCTCAGGAGGTGGAAGAGAAGGAGGATGGTGAGGGAGGAATGGTTGGGGAGAATTGCTTGGTGAAAGAGGAGGAAGGAGATGGGGAAAAGAGGGAGTTGTCCTTGGAAAAGATGGTTGAGGACAACCAGAAGATGATGGAGATGATGGCGCAACTAATTCAGAGGAATGAGATACAGACTACACTTCTTACCTCCCTTTCACACAGGGTGGAGCAGCTAGAGAGAGCCTTAGCTTGTGAGAAGTTGAGGAGGAAGAAAAAGAGAAAGGCTGATGCCAAAAATAAACAAACTCATCCTAAAAATGGCTTCATCTGACTTGTGCCACCACTCAAAAGGATTTTCCTATCTTTGTGATCTTGGCTTCTTGTTTTTTTTTTTCCCTTGGAACTAGTTTTGTTGTTGAAGTTGGTGTTCATTGTGATAAATGTAATTCATTTTTGTCTTGATGCTATACAATTTCCTCATGATTTTTGGAAACTCATTGCCTCTAGTTAGTTATGAATTTTTCTTTTAAAAGGAACGAAATCAAATTTGATACATGCAAAGTGCAGCAACTATTTCTTTGCAGTTCAGAAAAATCATACTATCAAATAATATTCGAAACCATTGAACCGATGCAGGTCAACAAAGTAAGTCATAAACTGCACCAACATCTTTATTATAAGATGACATTATATGGTCCTCTATCCTACTTTGATACAGAAACTGTAGACATCACAGAATTCTATAGTTGAATGAATAGATACACTTGGCTAGAAAGATCAGGCTTTTTAAACATTTGGAATGTTTTAATGTAATTTCCCCTTGTCTATGGTTTATAATTTCACCTTCCACATTCTAATACTTCAAATCTCATATGTTGAAGAATGTAACTCAGTCAAATGACAGTGATATCAGAATTTGGATATGTGCATAATTCAAATTAAAAAACTAGTTGAGAGGTGAAGATTCTTCTTCACTTCTATATTATTATGCTGGTTATATCACTGATCAACATGGCATTTCCAACATAAACGTCTATGTATATAGATAGGATTATGGAGAAAAGCTTTGATGATAGAGTAAATTTAATAGTCAAAAAATGTATGAGAACTTTTGTAATTACAAAATGGTGTCTATAATAAAGCATTGAGGTTTTGGGATGAACAATAATAGAGCCAAATGTAAAGTAGTTAATATGATACCTCTTCAGGAGAAAGCCCAGACAAGGAGATGGGAGTCAATGACTTTGGACGTTGAAAGGGTTTGAGTGAAGGAGAAGACCATTTCTAACTGTAACAGCAGCAGCACCACTTGTGATTCAACGTACAAGGAAATAAACTAACCAGTACAGCAGTACCCCCCTAGTTGGTTTTTTTAACATATTTTGCACGTGTTAGGAACAAAATCATCTTAATTTACAAGGTGAAAATCAGTAGTAGATTTTTTTCACCCTGTTACTACTTTGTTATCTCTTTCTTCTCTCTAAGTATCTGTTTTTCCCTTTCAATCCAAACCGGAATTTAGAAGATGAAAAGCAAGAACTCCAAAGTGAAAAAAAGAAAAAAAAAATTAGTTCATCAATATTGGGAAAAATTAACGTTACTTATGCAGTGCTAATAAAAATTACACAAAGTTTTAATTAACCAAATATAGCAGCATTTATATAAGAAAGAATATTTGTTCGTGATATTGCAAAATGAGAAATGTAGTGAACTAGTTAACTTTTGACGTGGTAAAAAAAATGAAGTTTCAAATTGAGATCCTGAAGTTCATAAAATCTGACCTGGGCCTCACTAATTTGGTCGTATAATCACTAGAAGCTATAGATTTAAATTAAACCTCATGGAGATTGATCTCTAGGCATTAATATAATCCTCTATAAATACAAATAGCTACTTAGCATGTATTAGTATGCAGTACCTTTTCTTTTCATACTCTTATCTCTCAGTAAAGTATTAGACAATCTTTGGACAGATTACTTAACTTTGATACACTTGTCTTGTCCAGATCTAGTTACTCTCGAATTTGACGCTGAGATAGAACAATAGATTTAGGGTACTGATGAATTATTAATCAAGAGTTATAAATATACATATATAGTATGTACCCGAAAAGAGTGTTGTAAAGGAATTTGCAATTTTATAATTGTCTCCGTGGACAACATCAATATTCAACATACTATCTGCCTCTTTGGATTATATGTCAAGGCTTGCTGGTAAAATGAATCAATGATTGATTGTAATAAAGCTGTACAAAGTTAAACCAGAGCAAGAGAAAGTGTCATCCAACAATTAAATTATCAGCAACAAATGATTTACTTCCCACAAAATAATCAAATCATCCCCCATTTCAAGAAAGGACGGCAACATTTACATCGTGTAATATGATTTTGCTCCACATTCTTGTTCATTTTTGTTTTCTTTTCACTGAGATCAAATTTCTAATACAACAGCTAGAAACATTTTATACGACACAAACAGCATCCCACTATCAAGTCTTGACTGGAGTCAACTGGTTTTGGAACAGTTGTGCAGCTGTCCTCCCCATGATCCACTCTAAATCTGATAAAGGCAAAGAGATCTCATTGGCAATAAGATGCACTGCTTCTTTGGCTCCTTTGTAACCACATTCAGCAACAACAAATGGAAAATCACTGTAGCAAGAATGGTTGGAAAAGAAAAAAAAAAAAAGTTAATCCGGTTGTGTATGGAAAAGATTCTTAGCCAAACCCATACTACTGTTTCCTCACAAAGTTGAGTTCTATTTTAGTTGAACACATGTATGATTGGAAGTTACCTGCCCCACATTACACGGTTAGCACCAAAGTGAGAGACAACTTGGGATAAGAGAGGGGACAAATCCAGATAAGGAAACTGTGCTCTTGACACTCTGAAAAGGGCACTAAATTTCACATGTACCTGTCCAAAAATCAAAAGTTAGTACTACGCATGCTGGAGGCTTCACTAATTAAGGAAACAAAGATTAAAAATTATTTTGATAAGGTACTTCAGAAACGAATTTAGATAATCATATCCATATCTCAGATCTAATATTTTGTGAATTTACGTATTTTATTATTTCACTCATTTAGTTTACAAGAAAATACTTCAGTTGATGTCTGATATTAGCAAAAAAAGAATAAGCATCTAAAAGTGTTACAAATGTGTGCCTCTCTCAAGAACCTTCAGCAGTATAGCAAAAATGAAATTAATGAAAACTTTATGCATGCTTTGCTTTCTTGAAGTTTTGCTCACGAGGAAAGAATCAAACACTTACTTGTGGGAATCTAGACAGATTTAAAAGTTGAGAAAAAACACGGTCTTCCTCCTCATTTCTGCAACACAATATTCATATAAGGGGAACAAGTCTAGGCCTTTGAGACTATGATTAAAAATTACATATGGCTTACATTGGTGGTTTGCAAAAGGCCAAGTGATCAAGCAATACAACTGTTGATGGAAATTCTGTGCACAATTGCTCAATTTCAGAAATATGCAGATCTAGCCCCTGAAATTATTCAACTCAGTCATTCTAAATTTTGTCAACTTCATCTAAAAAAAGTGTCCCAACTCCCAACAACTGCATAGAAGGGTAGCAATACCATGAACCACAAGTAGGAAGTTATAGAGAACAAAAAATGTATTACTGAGAGGGAAAGAAGCTTTACAAGATAGTTCTTCTATATTTACAATACAAGGAAATGAAAAAGCACCTTCATACACATGAAGCCCACTGGCACATTGAGTTCTCCAGCCCTTTGGAAAATTGCCTTCCCAACTTCATTTGTCATCTGTGACGAGACCACTCAAACATAAAAAGGAAAAAAAAAAGAAGACAAATTTGATCCAATAAACAGCAACTATGACAGCCTTTTCCCATTAGATGAGATAAGCTACATGGATGAAATAATGCATTGCATTTTTGTCCGAAACCTATATTTTGATCCAAAACAAAGTAAAAAGTTGTACACTAATAGTAAAAGTGTAAAACATATGATGCCACCTTTTTAGAAAACAGTTCTAATCTTTTACTAAAAGTAAATGACCATATTTACTACAAGTGAACATATTACAATGATATGACACTTTTTTATCCCTTGAAAGTGAGTCAATTTTGAACTCTAAAAATAATAAAATAGAAAGAAACAGACCTTATAAGTTATAACAAACTTTTGTCAAAATCCAATACTTTTCACATCTTATGTTTCTTGCTAAACACTGTGTTTCCTGTTTTAATCATTCATAGATTTGTCGTAATATATTTGCGATTTTCTTTAAAAGGTCAGCTAAAGACAAACATAAGGGTCCTTCCTTGGTTGATACCCTTCCGTCTGCACTTATTCACACAAAAAATCCAAGGAAAGTTAAAATAACAAATTTCAATCTTCCATTCCTGGTATATAATATTGCTGTTGGATCAAATCATTGCTGAGTATTCAATGCACATTTGGGGGAAGGCAGGCTTCCTTATTAATTACTACCATCTTCTCTAATCAAAGTGATATAGAAGAGTAAGAGGGAAAAGAGAATGACTGAATTATGTTTCCAGCCTAAATTATGAACAGACAGACATGTGAGAAAGAAAAGAGGTTGCCTACCTTTTCCCCAGGTGGCCACAAATATGGGTTAAATCGAACAGCACAATAACCATCCTAGTACATAAATAGAAAATTTCAATTGCTTTCTAATAAAATAAACTATCTAAATGAAAGAATAGTCCATTAAACCTTCAAAACAAGATCTTCAAACTGCTTAAGCCCACTGCCATCATCAGCTGGATTAGCAAGGCAACAACCAACAAATTTGGTCGGGTATTTCTTCAAAATGCTGTCCAAGGAACAAGTTGACAAGAGGAATACTATATAGTAACATATAAAAATTAAAGAACCCATTACTTGGAAGATGTTATGACTACAGTGAACTCCACAATTAAGTCTAAATAAAAGTTTCTCCTCATATATGGCCATCCAACTCAATGTGCAACTAATCAGTCAAAAACAAAAATTTCAGGGATATTTACTATAAGATCTCTTCTTATTAATTTTCTCCAATCAGATATCTGATATCTCACAGATGGTTGTTATTCACCAGCCTCTTAAAAATCTGATATTACGAATCCCCCAAAAGGGAGAAAAATATATTTTATTTACAGGAAGGCTTCTTGATATGTGCACTTACATGTGAAACACAAGCATGCACAAATAAACTACGAGGACTCCTTTCTTCAAGCAATTAAGCAAATAGAAAAGAAAATGATGGTTAGTATGAAGTATGAAAAATGAAGCCATTATTCTGGATATATAGGATTAGTCTAATGAGAAGAAATCCCAATTTTCAGGACTTTGGGATTAGACTTTCCTTCATTATCAGGAATTGCATTTCCTGTTAAAACTACTTTCCAGAAAATTATTAATGAAAATCATTCCTCTATGCCATACAAAACACAAGTCTTTTTCCTATTTTGAGTAAACCAGAAACACTGCTTGAATCAAAATGTGGTCATCACAGCTCAGAAAGCTCATGTTGACCTTATCTTTGATGGATCATTAAGATAAAAACTCACCATGACTTGTTAAGTTCTCCACATTAAGAAATAAAAACTTTGATACATCATACATGCAACGTGCATAAACTATTTCTTTGCATTTGGAAAAAATTGAGGGCCGCACCAACCTCCTTTTTATTTAGACAAAATAACATGAACTTCTAACCTTCTTTAGTACAGAAACAGTAAACAGAACCCCATAAATGAATGAACAGATAAACTTGATAGATCAGGCTTTTAAATCATTAGATTCTGTGCATGTAATTTCACATAATCCACAGTTCATTTATATAGTTTAATTTTCCAAGAATTTTGGAGATCTTTTCTTCTTTTTTGCTATTACAAAAGAGCAGTTCTCTATATTTTTATATAAAGATCCTTTTGTAACAGAATGTCAAATCCTATCAAGCATTGCCATTATTGTGTTGTTAAAATCACTCCCTATCCTTCTCTCTGTACCCTATTTTCTTATTTCCCTAGCAATTCCAGTGTTGGATAACAACAGAATTTCAGTATTGTTTAACATAAAAGTGCCGAATAACTGAGTTCTTACATCAAATGGGTAAAAAAAATTGTTGAACACACCTTGTGACATAACTATGATCAAATTTATGATTGATTGGTTGCACAATAAGGGCTCCATCTACTCCTGCCTCCTCCATACACTGGAAAAAGAGGAGCATCAGCATCAATGATACATACACAAACACAAATTAATCACAATCAATTTCCATGTAGTTAACCTCAGTTCATTAGGTTTTGTGAGAAACAGCAGATAGGGGAACTGCATCACATTCTAAATGAATGGGTCAAGATTTGCAGGAAATACAAGAATTAGGCATCTACAAACTGTTTACACAAAATATTCAAAAAATATATGCACTATTGCTAAGTTACTCCAAGGGGGGTACTCATAGGTAGAGATAATAAACTAAATGCATACCTGGAGCAAAAACTCGGCATTTCCTGGTAAAGTAGGCTCTTGTCCGGGAGAATAAGGGAATTTACCAGCCTTCATTTTTAAAAAAAAAGGGATAATGCTTACTATATGAACAACCATTAAAAGATAACAATACTACAAAATCATTATTTTGCACACAAGTCTCTGCATAGGATTATGCAGAATAGTTTTTACCTTGGATGAATTAGAGTAAATTTAATGGTTAACAAATATGTATGAACTTTTGTAATTATAAAGCATTGTTTATTTATATTTTATATATAAAATAAGCACAAACATCTGAACGCCATTTTTGAGTTATATGATTACCTGAAACTGGTGGTAGTAACAATAGAAATATTAATATTAATAATATACAAATAAATAAAGGTGAAGAAGTGGCAGTATGTTATGTTACCTCCTGAGGTGAAGCCCACACGTGGAGATGGGAATCGATGACTTTGGAGGTTGAAGGGGTTGCACTGAAGACCATGTTTCTAACTGTGGAAGCACCACTTCTGATTCTCGACCTCAACCTCAAACTCAAACTCAACCTGGGTTTCCCCAAATGACTCGGACCAAAAGCTGAATGTACAGTACTCAAACTCAGCGCCATTTCATGTCAAGGATAATTTACTTGCCATGGAATTATTTTTTTTTTATTGCTTATAATTGATTATGTGTAAGTAAATTATCTTCCTACTTTATTTTTAAGAAATATTATCTTTATACTTCATTATTTTATTTATTTATTGAAAATCTAAAATTAATTAATTTTTAATAATGATAAGTATAATTTCAAATATTTTAAAACGGAAGGAATATATATTTATTCGTTCACGATTGTTTTATTAAACTTTTTTTTCTCAGCTGCAATGTGCCACTTCTAATATTTTGCCACGTTTTATGAAGAAAATAATCTTAATTTGCAAGGTGGAATCATGCGTATTTTTCTGTTCTTTTAGTAATATATTTTTTAATACAATTTTTAAAATGATTCTCATCAATTAAGTCTTTGCTCAATATTTTTGCAATTTTAAATAAAAACAAAAAATGTATGAAGATAAATATATTAGAAAGTGTATTAATAATAGTTTGCTTATATTAATCTATGTCCAAATTTAGAAGGTGAAAATTGGGAGTTAAAGTACTTATTGCTACTTTTATCTAAATTTATACTAGGTTCTTAAAAAGAATTTCATTTTTTTATAAAACTTGAAGACATATGTTAGAATTTACAATAATTTACATACCTAATTAAATCTCTTAATTCTTAAAAAGAATTTGATTAGTATACAGATTTATCATTTGACAATCTAATAATAAATTATTATATATAAATAAATTATTAACTTTAATAATAATTATTTAAAAATTATATTTAAAATAATTTTTAATTAATTGATAACGTAACTCACAATGTATAAATATTATTATAAGTTAAAATAACACAATAATTTTTTCTTTGAGTGAATGGATCTTAAAAAGGTTGTATAATTTAGATTATCACTATCGAAAAAGATGAACATTACAAATGTTAGAGTAAATTATAAAAATACTATATGAGATTTTATGAAATTATATAATTATTTTTACGCTAAATTTTTTTAATTTTAAAAAATATACATTGATGAATGTTTATGTAATAGTTAAAAAAAATGTTTATGTAATTTTATAAAATATGAGAAAATTTCCTCTAAATGTTATGCCCTTGGACTTTCAGTAAAAGGGAAAAAAAAAAAAACTTCCTTTTGTAAATTGTAGCTATATTGAGAAGCTAAATTCACGTTGATATTTGTACTTTTTTTTTTCCATTTGCAATAGTTTGTGTCCAAATCAAACACGCTTGAAATCTTGCGGGTACAGTTACCTAAGTAACAACTATGTCCATATTCAATCATAAATCTAGAGTGCTATATGCAAAGGATTTTTCAGCTTAGAAATGTTTGATGGACAACGTTTATAAGTCAACCTATTATCTGTCTCTGAATTATATGTCAGAGCTATAAGGTAAAATGAGTGATTGTAGTTGAACCTGAACAGTTTTCCACACACGTTTGCCAAAAAAGAAAGTGTAGTCTTCCCTCTTGAACCAGCGTGTGGTGGCTCTAAGAATTAAGAAACGTCTCAATCTAACAGGCACTATGTCGAAATTACACCCCCTCTTGCACAAGGTATAAGACACGTGATAGTACCACTACTACATTATGAGCTTTTGACCTGAAAAATCATATCCATGATACATTATGAACACTGTGTTTGGACACACACGTTTCTAACACACCTTCAAGTTATTTTTCATGTTAAAATTAAAAGAGACACAGAAGCTAATCTGAAACTGCTCAGAGTAGCTTCTAGATAAACACGGTAAGAGAATATTGATTCACGCTAACAAACCATTTCCAGTTATGCTATACATGTTAAACGCAATGACCAGTTAAAGTTGGATTGGCTTCAACGTGTCTTGGAAAGTGGAAACCGCGTAAACCAAACACACTATTAGTGAGTGGATAAACTTGTTTGGGGAAGTGATCAGTTGAAGCAGAGCAGAAGAAACCGCCATCCAAACAAAACAATTTTCAGCCACCCGTGATTTTCTTTCTTTGTACAAAAGAACCAAATCATCCCCCATTCAAGAAAAGACAACATATACACCCTGTATTATGGTTCTACTCCCCATTATTTTGGATTTTGTTTTATCTTCTAAAAATTTGTGCTCTGGTGCAGCTTCCAATACTAATAGTAGGTTTGTGTTGACAAATCTTTTTAGATCAGAAGAATGTAATAAAGGCATATATTAATATACAATTCATCAAGAAACATGCCTAGCTCAAACTCTACAATCTGACATCTGATTACAGTCCGAGAAGAATGTAACAAAGGCATATTAATATACAATTCACTTAGAAACATGTCTAGATCGAACTCTACAATTTGACACTGCTTACAACTTACACCAAATCCAGAAAGATCTATCATAAAGCATTGCAATGGGATTCAAAGCAGTCTATCTAGGCTAAACTATGCTACTGTTTACAAATTAGAACATTACATATAGCTCCTAATTATGGAAATACTCTAGGTTCAAGAATAAGACTTCATCAGACCTAAGTTGTAAAGAAACTTCTCAGAGCTTGATCTAAAGAGATTAGACAAAGAGAATTTTCCACTCTCTTGGGGTGGAGGTTTTGTGCAGACATCATCTTTTACATGCAGTATGGTCAGGCCAATCTCTTTTCGAACTGCTTCAATTGTTTCACTCTTAACTGGATTTCCGGATACATCAGTCACATAAAAAACATTCATGGCTTGGGTGCCCCTGGTTGTAACTTCAGCACGGTTGACTGAAAGACCATTTTCTCTAAAGATGCGAGTTACATCGGATAGAAGGCCAACCCTGTCTTCCCCACATAGTTCTAGCTTTATGCCCTACAATAACAAATACAAAACGATAGTATCACTTATAAATATTTGGTCAGAACTTGTGCATTAGCATCCAAATCATGTGAAGTAGTACCTCAGAAGTTCGTCTCCTAATAGCAGCCTCCAAACAATGAATCACTCTTTGCCTTTCTGCTTCAGAACTGATAGGACTTCCATCCACATGCCTTATATAATATTCCTGTAATAGAAGGCAGAACATTTACCATTAGTGAAGTTTAACGGTATTTTTAGTACCTTGAGTGACGAATTTCAATAGCAACCACAAACAAGCTGATAAAAAAGGAGTTGTACAAATAGAAATTTCCACTCAAGTAGCACGATATGACATGTAATGTAACCAAGTATGATAATTATTATTCAAGTCTAAGTTGGTGACATGTACAGGTACTAACATAATGTCACTTTTAAGAACATTAACAACAAACCTGATATGCCTCCGGTCCTTCAGCAATGACAGTTCCGTGGTACACAACATACTGCATGTCTGTGAGTGTACACACGGTATCAAACAGTAACTTCTGTCTGTCTGAACACCTCAAGTTCACAACAGTGTATCCCTTATCTATGCAATCATCAACAGTTACAAGGAGCTTGTTCCTGTCACTTGTTGACCCAGAATCCCCATCATCTATGTCATAATCGCGGTCGGCGTACATCAACTGATGCAGTCTCCTATCCTTGTGAGTAGAACCAACAGAAACTGCAGTGTTGGCACTCTTCTTATCTATGTCTCCTTTCAGAACATACAGTAGAAGCTGCTTAATCTTGGCAAGGCGATCTGGATTATCGATGGACAGTCCCGTCGCCTCATCTGTGATGTAAACAACAGATGCCATTCTTGAATTGTGGGTCCAGACTTCTGCTGCTACCACATTGCATTTGAGGTCTGCGAGAACAGCAAACACTTCTGAAAGCAATCCTGGCCTGTCTCTTCCAGTTAATTCAATGGTTGTATGTTCTGCTTCAGCTTGGACCCCAACAGACCTTCTCAAGGATCGAAAACTAGAGGCTCTTGGACCCAGTGACTGCAACAAGAAAAAATAATTATCAACATGAATTGAGTAATTCAGATGAATCCATAGAGCGTAATGACATGCAAGAGTAAAATTGCTGATTCAAGTTTGAAAATGAAAATAAACTAGTCCTTCTTGTTTTGTCTGGTTCTTTTTCAATCTAGTTGTTAATTTGATTTGTTGAAAAGAAAGATCATAAACTGAAGCGTGCTTTATTTGCTTTCTTGCACTTATATGCAGACCAAACAATCACTTGTTCAATTCTACCAACTACTCCTTTTCCTTTTGTTTTCCTTTCTCCTATTCCATTCAAAGATAACGACAAATAGTTGAATAGCATATATTCAAGGTCATGAACTCACAAAACTCTAAGCTGAAAATTGAAAAATTGAGCAGCATAAATGCATTAAGAAACCACGATAACTCATAATTGAGTGTTGTTATTAGGGGGATAAAAAGAAAAATATCAAATAAACTTAATCCTAATTTCAATGTCAAATTATACAAGCATAAAAAATGTGAAGTAAAAATGGTCTGAGATTAGTTTTGCAGATCTACTGCCTGTTGAATGCGGTCAGCTACATCATCTTGAAGAAACTTCTTCCCATTTTGATCCGTGACATGAAAAACTGGCCAGAGAGCAAAAACCACATGAAAGAAGATTACAAAAACTGAAAACAGATTCAACAAAGCCATGGTAGATGGAAAATTGAGAAGTGTGAAGGGGACCGTACCATCCATGAACCATTCTCCATCAGAGGAAATGTAAGCTCTTCTAACACTGAGATTCATGTCAGTGAGAACCTGAACCACTTCCAACAAACTCCCACGTCTGTTTGCGCTATCCACCTGTAAGGAGACACACGGAAAATTAGTCACAAAAAAGACCCTTTTACAATGCAGAAAAGACAAAGCCAATGAAAGATGAATTTAGCACCTTTATCACAGTAGCTGTTCTGCTTGATATGTTATCCACAGCAACTCTGCAAAAAGAGCAAAAACATAACATGAAGCACTATACAGTTGCACAAACAACAAAAGCCACTAGAAAGGAGCAACAAGAAAATGGTTAGAAGTTGAGAGTTTGACCTGGGGGGGTTCATTCGAATGACAAGTTTCGCGAATTCATCATGGAGAGGGAGAGGAGAAGACCAACAATCCATGGGGTGTGGTGGGAAACAGAACAGAACAGAACAGAACAAAACAGAGTGGAGAGTGGTGTGTTTGGATAACGGAGAGTGAGTGTGTGTGTTTGCGTTGTGTGTCTGATTTGATTCGTGTGTTGGAATTTCCTTATACCTTCGGAATTGGGATGTGTGTTGTGTAATGTAATGTAATGTAATGTAATTGTGTTGTTTATGTTGTGTTGGGGCTTTGGCATGTGGTCGGGTGATGGATTGGTGGGATGGCTCCTAAGCTGGACCAAGAGTTCCCCCAACGACACACCACACAACACAAATAACTCAAAACACCCTATCAAATTTATTTTCCTCATGGGACTAAATATTTATTATAAGAATTCATTATCAATAAATGTTTAATTACTCACCAAAGAAGCCTGTCCAGAAAATAACTTTTACTTTCTTATGGTAACAACAACTTTCTACCTTAAAATGGAGATTTGAAGAGGATATCAAAGGTTATTTGGGAAGAAATTTTATGTAAAAAAAATATATTACTCATTTTGTAAAAGAAAAATCTTTTCATGAAATGAAAAAATATTTTTCAAGTTTATTCATACATGTAATTATACTTTTTAAACATTTATGACATTAGTTTAATTTTTTTTATTTTTATTTAATTAAATTGAGAAAAGTTAATCAATATTGGTACGAGTGAAAGTGATTTAAAATTAAATAAAATATTAAATTTAAATTTTATAAATTAAAAAAATAATTATAAAAAGAGATTTTCCTAAAAATAATTAACAAAACTGATAATACTCTTGTATCAAAACATTATAGTGATCCTAAACTAAAAATATATATAATTTATGTAAAATATTTTTAGATGTAATTCGTCTAAAATAACAAATATATTACTTCCAATCTTGTATACCAACCCTTTTTAATTATTTCTCAAAAATTAATAATTTAGTTAATATTACTAAATTTATTAATATTTTATATTTTTTAATTTTATTATATTTATTGATTTTTTCACTTGATTAATTAATGCATATTCACTTAAGTAATGAACTTTTGACTAATGATCATCCTCAGTCCTCGTAAAAGATAAAATAATTCAAAGAATTAAAATATTGCATTTATTCCCTTTTGACCAAACAGTTTTATTTTTGTAATTAAGGAAAATTTTGTAAAACAATTAATACAGTAAACAATTTGAATGAGATCAAGTAGTCAAATTCCTAAAAAGTTTCTGCAAAAACGACCAAAGACGACATTTTAAAAAATTAAGTGTAATTACAAGTGTTGATTAAAAAAAATTAAGACAAAACTATAATTTTTATTTATTTTCTATATTTAGATTTTGTTTGATGTCTTAAGTTTAAAAAGCTATATTTTAATCATTTGAAGTTTTATCATTACACTGAATTAGTCCTTCTATAAACTTTTAACACAAATATAATTAATTTGATAACTCATGACAAATTATAAGAGATACTATCTCAGTCAAAATTGACGCTCTTATTGTGAAAAACTTGTGAAACGATCAATTTGTTATAACAAAGACATTAAGATATTTTGTTAAAAAAAAAAAAACACTAAGACATCAAAGTAGAATTTTTTAAATTTAAAGAGTTAAACTGAAACTTAATATAAATAAGGAATTAAAATTATAATTTAACTAAAAATTAATAATTAAAAATTTATTAGTAGTGTAAAAAATATTGTCATTTAATTATAAATTATGATATATAATAAATTTTTTAATTGATATAAAATTATTTTAAAAGTTATATTTGAAATATTTTTTTATTAATTATATATTTTTTTTAGAAAAGTACATAAAAATTTAAACTTACAAATATATATTTTATTAATAAGGCTTTGTTGTTATGGACTAGAGTGTTAAAGCTTTGAACTTTTAGAGATACATGAAGAAAAAAAAAAAGAAAAAAAAAATTTACCGTTATGTGGTTGGTGGTGAGTGGTGAAACATCTGAATATTGGAGTGCATCAAAATATGTCCTTTCTTATAACAAACCGCTTAGGAATGAGCTGTCATTTGTAGTGTTGGGTTGAATGAATAAACCGCTTAAGAATGAGTTGGCATCCACACTCATTTAACGTACTATTATTACTAAATGTTTATGTGTGTGTTGCGTTGAATTTTAAACCCATTAAAGCCGTTTTCTTTTTAAGTCAAACCTTGTTTTATGAGTCTTATTCATTATCATTGAGCTTCGTTCCTTCAGCCTTATTTTCCTTTCCTTCATTTCTCCCTAATTAAGACATAGACTCACTTTTCATCCTCCCAAAATCCATTCAATTTATATTTAATTTCTTTAAAAATAGTATTTATATTTAATTTCTAAATTTAATTTTTTTAACTCTGTTAATTACTGTCTTATGATATATATTTCTAAATCGAAAAAAAAAATGTAATGAACTTTTATAAAGTAACAATATAATATAATTCTCTATCTATAATGAAATTTCTTATTATAATTTTTGTCTTTATATATATATATATAGTACGAGATTGACTTTTTTTTTATGTTATATTTTATTTTCTTAAAATTATTTAATGAAATTAATAAACTGATATAAAATGATGAATTGCCCAATTATTAGCTATAGTAGATAACTCTACTATTAAAGATATAAAAAAAAGTATTTCAAAATGTAAAGAATCAAATGAATTATAAATTTTTTAAAGGAACTAAATTTAAATTAGATGTATTTTCAAAGGATTAAAATATACATTTAATCCTAAGACAAGTGTTCATTTTTAATCACATGTAGAAAATCAGTATCTAAGCATTATTATTATTATTATTATTAGTTAGCATTTAATGGTTTTTTTAAGAATAAAAGAAATAATGTGATAAAATGCAGTAGACGTGGAAAGTCAATTAAGGCAAGAAGAAGTAAGATACCCATCTCTGATCATGAAAATAGATTAACAAAATGCAAGGAAAGATGGATATTTAATTTTCTTAAAACATAATAATTCTAAAAATATATTCTTTTAAAACTTATATTAAGCATGAAATAATAAAATGCAAGGAGAGATGGATATTTAATTTTCTTAAAAATTAAAATTCTAAAAATATATTCTTTTAAAACTTATATTAAGCATAAAAGTGATATATATCGATTTTCACTTTTCTAAACATGATTTTTTACTCCTCAAAACAAACACATTGTTTATTAGGTTTTATGCTTTTGTTAAATGCTTAAGATGATTTTTTTTTTTTGTTTTTTACTTTATAGGACACAAGTGAAGATATTAAGAAAAAAATACTTTATGCAATCAAAAGGTAAAGCATATGAATGCCTAACTCTTGATGTCCCTTTACAAACCGCTTACAATTTACGAATTGAGTTGGCATGTGGATGTATATGTTTTGGTTTATGCAGCAGGAAAATACTGAATGACACTAAAGGGATCGTACGAAAAAGAAACAAACAAATGTCATTGTTTATATATATATTATTTATGTGGAAGCTTATTAATATGAATGAATTAATAATAATAATTGATTGCTCAATAATATTTTGAAAATGGCATACTTAAATTTATAAAAATAATTTATAATCTTTTTATTTTTTCATAAACATTTATAGATAATTTATTAAAAAATATTTATTTTAGTTCAGTAAGTTTTACGATCAAATTCATGAATGAATTTTTATTTGATAAAAATTGGTTAATTAAATATTGTTTGGCTGATGGAAACAGCTTAAACTGTGTAGTGAAACAAGCTATGGAGTGTTGTACCTTGGATGACAAGAGCTTAATGAATAATTAATAATTAATAATATATAACGTGTCCAAGTAACACGGAACACGTGGATTCTTGTATCACAATGACTATCTTATAAGGTTATAAGCTCTTTCTAATACAGTTGTTTAAGTTTTTTTTTTTAAGTTAAATAATTTGAAAGTATTATTAGAGCAAATGAAATTTTATTAAGTTTTTATATAAGCAACTATTACTAAAGTTGTTTAAAAACTTAATTAAAATGAGAATGATTGTGTGAGTATAGGGATAAAATAAAATCGACTAGTATTGAAGTAAGAATTAATAAATATTTTAAAATTTTAAGTGACAATAAAAGACTTATTAAAAAAAATAACCCAAATTAAGTTGTTTTCATTGAAAATGTTCTTAGTAACATACAATAAAATAATAGTATAATCCTATGAGAAAAGGGTGAAAAGCATGTCTGTCATCATAGAATAAAAAAGCATTAAATCATAAACTCGGAAGCAACGAGAGGAATTAAGCATAAGAGTCAGACCAGGTGTCGAATGAAGAATAAGCCGACAACATAGTCACTGTAAGAATCAATCAATAAATACTGACATGAATGTATAAGCAATAAGCAATAAGCAATAAGCAATAATCAATAAGCAATATGCATGTGTTAAATTATAAAGCCATTAAAACATGTAATGTAACTAAGGGACATCATTAAGGTGGGCCTAGGTTCAGGTTCTTTTCCCAACCTTGTCTCAGCTCCAACACAAGTATTTATTTTCAATGTCGCAAGGAAATGAATCATGAATGTCTATGCCATATTAAATTTTGTCAGTAATTTGAAAATTATCCTTAATTTTTGTCTTTTAAAAAGGGAGGGAAGGAAGGAAGGAAGGAAGGAAGGAAGGAAGGAATAGTTTATCTGCGTAAAATTCAAATATGTAGAATGTTTTGTTGCATAAACACATTCCCAGTACAAGTGTTTTAACTTATAATCTTTGATCTGTTGTGTGTTTGGGAGATACATGGTTATCCAATAAAGAAAACTTGAAAGAAAAAGTGTGGTATAGTTGGAACTCATTGTGGACCATTTCATGTCCCTTGTGTTGTGTTAAGTGTTAACCACTTATGAATGAGTTGGCACGGCACGATAGTAGATGCATATGAGGGTCAACTAAACGGAATGAGGCTGGATACTACTTTTCCTACCCTTCTCCTATCTCTATCGCATAGATTCATTTCCTACCCACAGGACACGTACATGATATTTAAGGTTATTATTTAATATAACTTTCTTTAATCATTTTAAATACTTCTAAAATTAATACAAAAAAAACAACCAACTAAAGTTCAACTATATTCTATAATTAATGATTAATTTATATAAATAACAACTTAAATAAAAAAATTTATTGACAAATTTAATCAAGTACATTGTAAAATAATAAAACATAAGTCCTCAATTTATAAGAATGAAAAATCATAATGTATATAAAAGGTTAAAAAAAAAACAGAAAATATATTTCACGAATACGTGTGGGATGAGTGTTATGATTTTTACCACAATCGTGTTTATTAACTGGGTTCTTTATCCCTGAAGATCTTTGTGGACACAGGTTTTTTCATTCCTGAGTGATATTTGGTTGGGGCAAAAGCAAAACATTGAGCAAAATCTTGTAAGTATACAAGTTAGGTGTTATATAACATTACTCGTAAAACACGTGCCAACTAAAAATTAGTAATTAGGAGAACAAGTGCCCTGTTGTAAAACTCAACAACCAATACAAATACCCAACAATCTATTAAAAAATAATGCTGGATACTATCCGACAAGCATAAAATAATAAGAGTTTAAACAATATTTAATTTTTATAAAATAGTTTTTATTTTATTTCTTTTGAAGATTTTTTAATATTTTAAAAAATTATTTTAATATTTACTGTTAAATTATGATATTGCATGATAATATAATAATCACTTTAACAATTCATCAATTTGTCATGTTAGTAAAAACTCAAGATAATTATATTAAAGAAATTTAACTTTTTTTAATAAATTATATTTTTAAATTTTTATATATTTAAAATAGTTGACGTTATTAAATAAAAAATTTAAAAATATAGTTTATTAAAAAAATTAAACATAATTATATTATCTATTTTTTTAATAATATGATAAGTTAATAAAATGTTAATATTTTTTATTATATCATATATTATTTGACAGCCCTTTTCCTGCTAGGATTGGAAATCCTGTATTT